>OZ012735.1:942823618-942976118 GCA_963859935.3 Lathyrus sativus
ACGACCAATTGTATTTTTTAGAAAAGGAACGAGATTCTCAAATAGAGATGGTACCTATGAGACGACCTCCACTGGGGAATCTAAAAGTAAAATTGGATCATGTACGACTGCAAGATCGATTACAGAATGCTGGAGCATTGAGCAAAGAATAACATCCAAGCTTCTGTAAACTATCCCTCGTGACAGGATCAAACGGACTTTTCGGGAATCCGTAGCAAATATACAGGGTAAAAAAAACCGGCTGTATGCCAAAATAAATGGATTTTGAGTGGTTAGAACGAGATCCTAAATGGAGATGGCACCTATGAGACGGCCTCCACTTGGGAATATCTAACGATAAAACTGGATCTACACGATTGTAAGATCAATTATAGAATGCTGGAGCATTGAGCAAAGAATAACATCCAAGCTTCTATAAACTATCCTTCGTGATGGGATCGAATGGACTTTTCAGAAATCCATATTACATATACAGGGTAAAAACCGGCTGTATGCCAAAATAAATGGGCTTTGATGGGAAATGCCCTGATAAGCTTCTCAAGGGAGAACTGTCACTTATCGTTGGAAGGGACTTACATGCCAAAACGGATAAGCACTCAAATAAAGAGGCTGCTGCTTATCTGATATACAAATCTTCTCGTATTTAAGGTCGGTGCCTGGAATACGTTTCAGATTCTTCTTTTACTAAAGGATAAAATAAACTTCTTCATACTTCCGAGGACAGCGCGTCGGGTATGATTCCGCTTCTTCTTTTGCTAAAGGGTAAATTGAACTTCTTCATACTTCAAGATCTGTGCTCTCCTGAATATGATTCTGCTCCTTCTTTTACTAAAGGGTAAATGAACTTCTTCATACTTCAAGATATGTGCTCTCCTGAATATGATTCTGCTCCTTCTTTTACTAAAGGGTAAATGAACTTCTTCATACTTCAAGATCTGTGCTCTTCTGAATATGATTCGGCTCCTTCTTTTACTAAAGGGTAAATGAACTTCTTCATACTTCAAGATTTGTGCTCTCCTGAATATGATTCGGTTCAAACCTCCCCATACTTCAAGACGACAAGGAAAATGGAAGCCCAACTGCTCGATGGAGATGGCCATTTGCTGCGAGTCATAACGAAGATAGGATCAGCTTCTCTGCGAGAAATGTCGCTTATTTGCGAGAGTGGCAATAATAAGCTTCTCATGTAAGAACTGCTTGTAGAGGTGATAACAGATGATGATAAGCTTCTCGGCGGAGAACTGTTGCATACCGTTGCTGAAGAACGTTACGATAAGCTTCTTAACCGAGAACTGTTGCTGCTCGATTGTAAAATGTTGTGATAAGCTTCTCTTGGCGAGAACCGTTGTTGATCGATTGTAGAATGTTGTGATAAGCTTCTCTTGGCGAGAACCGTTGCGTATCCATGTTGTGTGAGGTTGTGATAAGCTTCTCTGATGAGAACTGTTGCTGATCTTGTTGTGTAAGGTTGTTATATCGATAGGCTTCTCAGGCGAGAATAGTTGCATACCGATGTTGTAGGATGTACTGATAGATTTTCCAGACGTGGACTGGCGTGTATCTGTAAAGGGTTGTAAGATTTTCTTGAAAGATAGTGCAAAATAAATGCACATCCGGGTACAGTGATAAGCTTCTCAGGCGAGAACAGTCGCATATCTGCCAAGGTATGGTGAAAAATTTTAAACGGTGCAAAATAAATGCACGTCTGGTCGGGCTCGACGACCGACAAGACTGAGATTCAATCTAGGATCGAGCTAGAAAGAAGACTGGTAATCAAGACTCCATCGAGGGAATGAACTCGAAGGGTAAATATCTTATCCTGGCGAGGAAAGATAGCTGAAGTAACCGTCATCCACGAGGATCGAGCTCTGTAGGGAAACTTGGAAACACATATGTATTTTATGCTTAGGGATGACAATCTATTTGGAGAGAATGGACGAACCCAGTTACTCGGCGATAACAACCAATGATGGTGAAACACAATGAACCTGTGAATGCTAATGCATATGTTAATGTGAATGTATGTCAATGTCTATGTGGTTAAATATGCAGGACGTAGTGGAATGAGTATGTAATGAGTATGTGATGAGTATGTGAAATGAATATATGAAATAGGCATGTGATGCTTATGCCCTTGCGTATGCTGACGAAACAAACTAGAGACGGGGCGAGAGATGAAATAAACATCTCGACGGAGATACCCTGTGTTCTCGGCAATCAATACGTCAATCATGGGTAAGGAAAAAACAATGGTAGAACCAAATCTGGTTTCAAAGTTCTGAATTCTCTGGGGAGAAAGTAATCTGCTTGGGTGCACAGTATCATGTCTTCACATGGGGAGAAGAAAACCTGAGGACACTTTCGAGTTACCCAAGAAAAGGTTGTCAGCTTATAGTCTCGCTGGGGACTGTGATGAGGCAATAGTTTAGGAGCCTGTTGCAACACTGAGATTTACTGGGGAATGAAAGCCGCCGTGAGTAAAATCCATCAGGTGCATGAAAAAAATTGTGAAACCACATAGCTTTGATCTTGAAGGATCTTGTAGTAGTCGCCATTTGTTTCCTTAAACAAACACGGTGCCCCAGGATATTTGCGTTGTGAGGTATGGTCATCTCAAGAGGATTTTATAGAGAACACGGAGTCTGGTTGCCCCACTATTTTCGAACTCTTTGAGAGATGCGTCAGGTCTCGACGTAACTGGCACAAAATTAATCGTGTTATGACGAAATCTTTGAGAAATAGTTCCTTAAGAGCGTCAGACTCACGTTAGTAAGCGAATTGGGAAGCTGCCTGCCCCTGTTTAGCAGGATCTTCAAGTTCCACGGGTTATGTCCATATGTAGATCTCTAAGATATCAAGCAAAGTCGTCATGCCTGAAATGCCTATCTTGAGCTTGTCAATGTACACATATATTTGTCTTGAATTTTTGTTTTGAAAAAGATATCGCAATAACTTGTGACCGAAATCACTAGTTAGGATATAAGTTTTAATTATAATGCCAACATGAAATTTTTTCTGAGCATAGCTCGTAGGAGTCAGGAAACGTGATCTTGTCGAGTATGCTTTCAACCGAAGTCCTACTTCAATTAGGTCTTTTAAAGGTTGTATCGTGGCTCGGTTCACGGTTTAAGAAACAAAGGATATAGGCTCAAAGTTATATTTGTACCCACCCCTTCTTCGTGATGTTCTCCAATCCTAATTCAGCTAATCGGATATGAACGCTCATATCTCAAGCGGATTTGCTATGGTCGAGAACTTATCAAGACTTTGGACATGGCAGTCACTCACCTATTTCTAATGGCAATTGGTCACACGATTTTGTTCTTTATAGGGATTCTAAAAAACTAACTGGTTTGTTGTTCTTATTCCCTAACTTTTGCCAAGACAACGTCTTTTGATCTGACTTTGGAGTCCAGCGGGATGCCCCAGTTTTGCCTAAGTCTCCTTCATAGGTTTTGACTTAGCGGGCTCTTATTTTTTTGAATATTTTTTTATGCACAAGTCGTGTAAATCTTTTGAAAGGCTCGTGACTGCCCCACTCCTTAGGTAACCGAGGGATAGTCATTGTATTGGACTTCTTAAGATGCTAAGGATAAATTCTCGAAGGTTTGCTCTTCCTTTGAGAGTCTAAGTGCTCGATCGGTTTAACTGAAACCTACCCTGCCCCAGGTTAGGATGAAGGTTCTTAAAAAGAAAGAAAACTCCTACTTCAAGGCTCAAAAGGTTGACTAGGGATTATCATCCTTATATCTCCAGTGTTTGGGATTTGAAACAATGCCTTACATCATCAGCAGGTTTTAATTGAAAGCATACGACAAGAAATCTGACGTTTTGGGTTCGTCATCCTCCCCTCAATTCTCCATCAGAACAGGAGATCGGGTAAAGTTGGCATTGTAATTTATGAAAAATATTTTTGAATGAGTGAAACGAATGGATTTATTCAAGACAAACACATGCGTTGCATTAATTAATCAAAGATAAACAAGTTCGTACATGCTAAATACGCTTAATCAAAGAGAAATGCATATAAATAAACAAATGAACGGTCGGAAAAATCCTTCTAAATGTTTATGACATCTTGCATTCAAGAGTAACAGTTTCCTTTGGCGGAGCCTCAATGGAAAGGACGTCAGGTTTATGATCACTGTGAGTCGTCATGGCTTGCCCCAGTTATGCTGGTCACATCTTCAACAGTTTTCAGTCGTTGCTTCAAAATAAATTTCCCAGATTCTTTGTTGATCCCGGTCATATTATCTGGAGGGTTACTGAAATGAAGCGAGCTAGGCCTTTGAATAATTACTGGCTTCGACTGATTTGCCACAAGAGTAACAGTCTTTGCGGAGTTTAAGCTTGACAAGCGGGGAACCCCGAGAGGAGTCTCGATCTTCAGCTGAGCATCGCTAAAAGACAACTTCTTCGTTTCTAGCAAATTTCTGACACAGTTCTTAAGGGCGTAGCAACTCTCTAGATCATGGTCGGGCGCACCCTCATGAAATAAACAATGAGCGGCAGCGTTGTAACCTGCAGGTAACGGATTAGGCGGAGGACCCAAAGCACGGGTGGTAATCAGACCTTGTTGTACCAAATGAGGGTATAACTCAGTGAAAGTTATCGGAATTGGAGAACAAGGCTTATACTGCCTCTTACGGGGATAAGGACCCTGATTCTGTGATTGTTGGTGAACAGGAGCGTTGGGCACTCGTTGACTATTGACAGGAACTTGCATGGGTGGATTACCGGCAGGTTGTTGATAAACCGGTGCTTGATATACCGGAACTGACTGCACAGGCTGGTATGTAGGAAACTGCTGATCGAAAGGAGGTGCAACAGTAGCTACATAGGGTTGTTGGACATATGGAAACGGATAACCTTGAACATAGTTAGGCTGATGTTGCCAAGGTAGAGGAGTAGCTGTTTTGCGGTTCCTCGAACGTGCAGGTCCTTTACCATGGTCGGAGTTAGGAGTTTTGCACTTTGGAGGGGTAGCTCGTCGAACTGGTTGAGCACTAGGAGGCACCAAACCGGATTGAAGACCGTGAGGAGGTACATTCTCGACAGTAAAGGCTGGTTGAGGTTCCATAACGGTATTAGTAGTCTCAGAAACAACAGTAGACTGAGCATCCACCTTCTCACTAAGAGCTCGTAGCATCTCCAAAATCTGCCCTACACTTCCTCGAAGATCTTCGAGTTCATGGCTGACACGGTTGATCTCTTGGTTTTGATCTTCCATCCTTTTGAAAGGTCGTATTGATGCAGAGAACTTAGGGTGACAAAACTGGAAGGTGAGAAAACCGAGTATGAGAAATCGGGAGACACATGCAATGCAAAAATATGATGCTAAAATGTGAATGCAAATGAAGATTTCATGGAATTCAAGTATTTACGAATATTGCGGAATACCAAGGAAACTTTTAATTCATTGCAGACAAATTACAAATAATATTCTTGCAACCAAAATAGCTAAATAAAAGCCTAGAAAATCCTAGAGAAGCATCTTCCACAACTTCAGTGAGCAGACGGAGATCCGGAGGAAAATAAATATTTGTAGAGCCTTCTCTTCTTGTAGGATTGTATCTCATCATTCTTCGACTGAATCTGCTTTTGAAGTTCTTCGTACTCACTAGCCATCACATGGTATTTGTTCTTCCACGATTCTGTTTCGCATTGTGATCTCTTCAAAGTGATCTTCAAAGTCTCAACTTCAGTCATGAAATACTGGACAGGTTCTTCTCTTTGAGGTAAAGGATCTTGGCGAGAGTAGGGCATCTTCAACTCAATAGCCTTTCCTCGGACCCATTGAAGGTATGGTTCCATGGACACACAATTAGGTCTTCCCAAACTTTCTTTGTCTTTCCTATGCAGATGATTCCAAGAAGATAGAATCTGATCTTGAAGCTTTTTGTCGTCTTTGAAAAAGATTTTCTCCACCTGAATACCTTTAGGCGGTTCCTTCAAGGGGTATCCCAACTGTCGGCGAGCTAAGACTGGATTGTAGCTAATTCCTCCATTGAAACTGAGCAAAGGCACATTGTTGAAGTTTCCACAACTATCAATGATTGATATCCCATCGTACATGCGATTATACCAATCAATGTCAGAGTGAGTTAAAGCCATAACTTTTTGCGACCAACGTTCTTGATTAGGTCTCCAGAACGGACCGGACTTGGGTAAGTGAGAAATAAACCACTTGTATAGTAATGGCACACAACATGTAATCATTCCTCCACCATGAAAGTTTCGAAGATGTACTGAATGATAAGTATTACCCAATAGCGTTGGAACTGGATTTCTCCTCATAAAGGTCTTGACTGCATTAAGGTCCACAAACCCCTCAAAACTAGGGAAAAGCAGCAACCCATAAATGAGCAAAGCAAATATTGTCTCAAAGGCAAACATGTCTTTATGATCGGCATAAAATTGGGCCTTCTTAATTAGGAAGTCCCTGAGAAAACCGGAGGTCCCCCCTTTGGTGATCATATTGTTTTTGACATCGGATATCCTTAGACAAATGGCTTTAGCAATATCTCGTTCTTTAGGGTCTTCCTCCAAGAAAGGGAATGGAGACTTATCCAAGATGGGTAATCCCACCAACTGAGAGTACTCTTCTAAGGTAGGTAAAAGCTGATAATCTGGAAAGGCGAAGCAGTGATAATCTGGATCATAAAACTGTAGCAAAGTTGCAAGAAGTCCTTCGTTTACTTGAATCTTCAACAAAGACAATAGCCTTCCATATCTGTTTTGGAACCTTTCTTGATCCTGAACCAAATCTCTTAGCTTCTCTAGGACTTCCAAATTAGAACCCTTAAAAGTAAATTTCAAAGTATGCCTCCTATGGTGATCCATGGTATCCTGCAATGTTCATAAATAGAGTTTGAATTCCATGAAGTCTTAATGTAATATGATGCTTTATGGATGCAATGCATGAAAACACACAAAGTCCTAGGTTAAAGGAACGTGAGCGGAGTTAAGGTCTACCCATCCCAGAAAGGAGTGTACTATAGGTTAGTTGTACCTGCAGAACAAGGTTCTAAAAAGTGCCCAAAGTCATCAGCCCATCTTTCGGATATTATCAACCTTCCGACTGACTCGGGGGTTAATAATATTCTCAAGAGAACCTCTTTTGAGTGTAGCATCGCGTAGCAACCATTGTAGGACTACTCCCACATAGTTCCCGCACTACGTCCTAAATAAGGCCGAGGTGGTGTAAAGGTACTACGGTTCCCAATATCACAGACTCCAATCAACCATGGAAAAAGTTTTCACGATTACTCGTTCAACCGAACCATTTTCGAAAAGGTCTCAACTGAGCGGTGATTCTCGAATCAGCTTGGTCGGGATTCAACTCCCTATAAGCCTCATCGAATATATACCCATCCTATAATAATGTCACTAGTTCGGGCGTAGGACTTATCTCACAACACAAGGAATAGTCCCAAAATCAAAGTACAATATATACATGCAAATGAATAGTAAAGCAAATAGTAATAAATATGAACAAATTAGGGATAACCCTCAAAAGTTTAGAAATTCCCCAGTGAAGTCGCCATTTTCTGTTGCGGTGGAAATAGGATATCAAACTATTAATTAGCTTGAATCGCAATTCAATTCACAACCGCTCTTTGATTTATCCGAAGGAAAAGGTCAAAAGAGGGAAAACCTATTTTGCATCGTAAACACAATGCGGGGAAAGATCTAGGTAAGGGGGTTGGTTAAGATTAGGGAAGGTATTAGCACCCTAAACTTCTGTAGTACTCTACAGGAACCTTTTGTTCAGATGTTTACTATTTGCTTTATTATTCTTAAGGTATATGTACAAAGGATTAAAAGAGAGAAAGGAGACCTAAGGGGTTAATTCTAAGTTTACTCGGCAAGACATCGCATCTTGTGCCTACGTATCCTTACGGGAGTGGAATCAGAGTAATCGTAGTTCCCCTCAAAAGGGAGGTTAGAGATTTCTTGACAGTGGTCAAGGGCTCAAGGGGAATAAACGCATCTTAAGGACACGCTTACGTGGAGTGTAGAAACTCCAAATCTCTACGTTGAATTGTTAAGTTGTAATTAGGGTTAAGTTAGGGATTCCACGGCGGAAAACCCTAAAATGAGCGCGGCGACTCTTTGACCTAATGCTAGGGGTAAAATTGTAATCTTGCCTGCGGCGAGGCATTTGTGAAAATTAGGGTTTGTGAGGTTGTAAGGGTTTGAAGTTGATGACTATTGACACGGCGGCCAAACAGCTAGACCTAACCTTCGGATGTGTGTAATGTGACAGGAGTATTGGTGAATGTGTGAGATTTGAATCATGCAAGCGGAAATAAAAATGCAGACAGTAAGCCATACGAGCAGAAACTTAAAGACAGAAACTAAAGCGCGATTGTTAGGATTCGCGAGGTTACATGAGAGGAGCAGATACAATATGATAATGAAATTTAAATAGAACGATAATGAAATAAATAACAGTAAACGCAATAAACTGCAAAACGAGCAAACAACGTTAGTGGGCAGAATTAGATGAATTGTCAGATGGTGAAGAAGTGAAATTATGCATCTTTTTGTGGTTTTTTATTTTTATGATATAAACTTCAATTTAAATTAAAATAGGATTTTTAATATTGGTACATTAATTTAACTTAAATCCTCAAAAACTATTTCTATCTTTTTTATTTATAAAAAAAATACTTATAAAAATTTTAGAAAAAACATTTTAAAATAACTATAATAATGAAAATAAATTAAAATTAAATAAAAGTAAATAATAAAAAAAGGGGTTGGGCCGGTAATCACCTCCGGACCCAACCCGGTTGGTGTAAAATGCAGCCAAAAAGATTCTAGGGTTTCAAAAACCCCATTCTCTCCGCGCCGTTGTGCTTCTTCTCGTCGCTCGCTTGCTTCATCTCTCTCGACTCCGTTCCATCTTCACCGCTTTCTCTTTGGTGATGAACATGTCTGAAAACAAAACAACCGTGTTAAATGTGAGATTACCAGGATCTTTGACTTACGTTTTCGTTCGCGATCGGTGATGAACGTATGAGGAGGCGATGATGGTGAACTGAGCCTCCGGGGGAAGGTTTGCCCGTCGTGGATGGAGGCGGCGTCGGTGGACCTTCCTCACTCTCGTGGCTTGCGTTCTGATGATTACCTTTGACGAAACCCCTCTTCTCTTTCTCTCTCGCGGCCGCTCCCACTAGGGTTTTGTTCGCGATTTTGTTCGCCCCCTCTCCGTCTACTTTTCACACGAGGTGATGTTGTTCCCTTTATATCTCTCTGAATCCATTTGTATTGGGCCTTTGATTGTTGGATTGTGATTATTTTTACTGAGGTATGATTCTGAGATATGATTTGATTTTTGTGGATTTGTGAACCTGATACTATTTCGATTTGATTGGGATTCTTTCCATTTTCGATTTGCCTATATCCTCCTTTTGGACTTCAAACGGTTGTACTCTGATTTCATTTGGATTTCGTTGCATTTGCTTTGATTTGGATAACCTGCATTGACTTGGATTTCTGGATTTGGACCTCTGTTTTGAACCCAATTAACTTTCTCTTCTTCTTTCAGAAAGGTGCTAACGCTTGGTCAGACCAAATATCGCCGAGGAAGGTCACCGGTAGTGATGATCCTTTGTCTGAACCTGATGAGGGAATCGATGATGCCGCGGTTGCCTTTAACCATGTTTCGACAATTGCTTTTGATAGTCTCTGCTGTGTTCTTTGCTTGTTCACTCACGGCTGTTTGAATTTGGTTCAGAGCATGATTTCTGGGCTTGTGAACTGATGTAGTTCTGATATGGGTTTGATCTCTGGTTATTCATGCCTTGCTGCTGCATTGTCTGATTTTTTCTATGTTAGCGACTGGTACACTTACTTGTCGGGGCAGTGATGTTCTGAACTGAGCCCTCATGCTCATAGCGATTTGAGGTAGTTTGGCCATGGGATTTTACTGATATGAACTGAGCTTTGATTTGTTGGCTTGTTGGATACGGATTCATCTGATAACTGGATTCGTTTTGGTCTTCTTTTAATAATTGGATTCGTTTTAATCTTCTTTTCAGATGTGGATATCCAGTTTTTCTTAGGTTCTGATACAGTTTTGGACATGAACTTGTTTCTTCTGATAAGCTGACGTTCGGTTACTGTTACCAACTGGGTTTGTAGTTTGGCTGTTGTATGATGACAAGGCGGGATTACTTGTGCTGTTTGTTGTGCGATAAGAGGCTATGATGTTGTCCTCAACTGAGCCTCTGTGTTGGATATTTTTCTTGCTCTTGAACAAAATCCCTTTCTTCCTCTTGCGCCTAAACTGAACCCAGCTCCCTGAATTGCTCTTCCACTCGTGCATTGAGTTTGCTACTTACGACTTATTGGTCCCTCTTTTCCTTTCTGAATTTGGGCCAGTTTTGCACTTATAATGTTTGTTCAAATTTGGTGCAGTTTATGAATTGCTTTGGTTTTGAGTTCTGTTATAAACTTTGTACTGATGCTGTTGTGGTGAATTTCAGGTGTTGGAAAACAAAGCGATTCAAACCTGCCGGCATCCGGGTCTGAGTCCGAATTGGCCGTGCTGTTTTACCCTCGTATCAGTTTGGAAAGTAAATTGGGATTTACTCGATGGTGGCATAGACCCTTTTCAGTTTATCGGCCCGAACTTCTTTTACCTCTTCATCTTTCTCGGTTGTCCTGCATCGATAAGAAACAGTAGCCACTTGATCTGACGCTGATGGCGCAGATTGGTAATGGGGTAGGACGCGGCTTCGGTCGTGCCATTCCCGACACTCGATGATGACGATGTTCTGAGAGTGTCAAACAACTTCTAACATTTTCTTCTATTCTGTTTTGTTTTGTCTTTGTTGTGCAGGTTGAGCGGAGATTTGGAGAACTTAATCGGAGAAGCATGAAGCAATGTCCGGAAACACTCTTTAGGATATTTAGGAACTTTAGAGAAAAATGGAAATGTGTAATTTACTTCTTTTGTAGTGGAAATAATATTCAATGAAGTTCCTTTTTAATTTTAATATCCCCCTTGTAATTGTAAAAAATATTCTGAATAAAAATTCAAGACACTTTTATATTCCAATTATTTCTCTCTTTTTTGAAGTCAAATGAGTGTTTTTTGAACTTTGAATATTCAACAGGGCTTTGCTTTTTCCTTCAAAACGTAGGATATCTTGTATGATAATCATGTAAGAAAACACCTCATGAATTAAGTAACTTCTTAAATCTCATTCACCTCGATGCACACGAGCAACCAAACATAGATTCTAGCCAACAATATTCTCTCCCACATCATTCCCTCATTTTCTAACCAAACGCGGATATACACCGTAATCACAACAGATTCAGCATCAACGATGACATTGCCCGTAATTGAATTCCACTGACCAAATGATATGAGCAACAATCCAATAATACCCAATTAAACTACGCCTTATTAACAGAAACGGAAATGCTCTGGAAATAAACCATGAGCGATGAAATGGACCTTAAATCCAGTTGTGTTCGACAACCTTTCGATACCAAACACATCGGATTGACGCCTTGATATAATCAAACCATGTGATAAATAAATGCCTCAGAAATAGTGTCTCAAGTGTCTCAAAGCTTAGTAACAGCCCGTCTTCAAAGAATTAACGGAATCCACGTAAAATGACCAAAATACCCCTGGACTCAATCCTGCAAAACAAACACCTCCATGACTTGATAGTGGTTAGCAGATGCACAGATGAGACGCCATGCGAAATGCCTGACTAAATGTAAGGGTAAAATTTGGGGTATTACAGTTGCCCCTATTTAAATAGCTACACCGGATGATTTGAGTGACGGAGACTCGAGGAATCATGGTGGAGGGATTTAAATATAGATAACCAAAAATTTTGCCCTTATATGTGGCGATATGCAATGCTATGGACAAAACGAGAACCGACTAATGCAGACAATGCCATGAATATGATATGATGTGTATGCTGGAATGATGAATGCGAAAAATACTGACGAATACGACGACACAGTGACAGACGCTGCGAGAAGAACACACTGGGGAAAACGGCGCGCTGGGACGGCAGCACAACACTGGGGAATTCCAAAAATGATGGTCAACTGGTGCGAACACGACCAATTGTATTTTTTAGAAAAGGAACGAGATTCTCAAATAGAGATGGTACCTATGAGACGACCTCCACTGGGGAATCTAAAAGTAAAATTGGATCATGTACGACTGCAAGATCGATTACAGAATGCTGGAGCATTGAGCAAAGAATAACATCCAAGCTTCTGTAAATTATCCCTCGTGACAGGATCAAACGGACTTTTCGGGAATCCGTAGCAAATATACAGGGTAAAAAAAAAACGGCTGTATGCCAAAATAAATGGATTTTGAGTGGTTAGAACGAGATCCTAAATGGAGATGGCACCTATGAGACGGCCTCCACTTGGGAATATCTAACGATAAAACTGGATCTACACGATTGTAAGATCAATTATAGAATGCTGGAGCATTGAGCAAAGAATAACATCCAAGCTTCTATAAACTATCCTTCGTGATGGGATCGAATGGACTTTTCAGAAATCCATATTACATATACAGGGTAAAAACCGGCTGTATGCCAAAATAAATGGGCTTTGATGGGAAATGCCCTGATAAGCTTCTCAAGGGAGAACTGTCACTTATCGTTGGAAGGGACTTACATGCCAAAACGGATAAGCACTCAAATAAAGAGGCTGCTGCTTATCTGATATACAAATCTTCTCGTATTTAAGGTCGGTGCCTGGAATACGTTTCAGATTCTTCTTTTACTAAAGGATAAAATAAACTTCTTCATACTTCCGAGGACAGCGCGTCGGGTATGATTCCGCTTCTTCTTTTGCTAAAGGGTAAATTGAACTTCTTCATACTTCAAGATCTGTGCTCTCCTGAATATGATTCTGCTCCTTCTTTTACTAAAGGGTAAATGAACTTCTTCATACTTCAAGATATGTGCTCTCCTGAATATGATTCTGCTCCTTCTTTTACTAAAGGGTAAATGAACTTCTTCATACTTCAAGATCTGTGTTCTCCTGAATATGATTCGGCTCCTTCTTTTACTAAAGGGTAAATGAACTTCTTCATACTTCAAGATTTGTGCTCTCCTGAATATGATTCGGTTCAAACCTCCCCATACTTCAAGACGACAAGGAAAATGGAAGCCCAACTGCTCGATGGAGATGGCCATTTGCTGCGAGTCATAACGAAGATAGGATCAGCTTCTCTGCGAGAAATGTCGCTTATTTGCGAGAGTGGCAATAATAAGCTTCTCATGTAAGAACTGCTTGTAGAGGTGATAACAGATGATGATAAGCTTCTCGGCGGAGAACTGTTGTATACCGTTGCTGAAGAACGTTACGATAAGCTTCTTAACCGAGAACTGTTGCTGATCGATTGTAAAATGTTGTGATAAGCTTCTCTTGGCGAGAACCGTTGTTGATCGATTGTAGAATGTTGTGATAAGCTTCTCTTGGCGAGAACCGTTGCGTATCCATGTTGTGTGAGGTTGTGATAAGCTTCTCTGATGAGAACTGTTGCTGATCTTGTTGTGTAAGGTTGTTATATCGATAGGCTTCTCAGGCGAGAATAGTTGCATACCGATGTTGTAGGATGTACTGATAGATTTTCCAGACGTGGACTGGCGTGTATCTGTAAAGGGTTGTAAGATTTTCTTGAAAGATAGTGCAAAATAAATGCACATCCGGGTACAGTGATAAGCTTCTCAGGCGAGAACAGTCGCATATCTGCCAAGGTATGGTGAAAAATTTTAAACGGTGCAAAATAAATGCACGTCTGGTCGGGTTCGACGACCGACAAGACTGAGATTCAATCTAGGATCGAGCTAGAAAGAAGACTGGTAATCAAGACTCCATCGAGGGAATGAACTCGAAGGGTAAATATCTTATCCTGGCGAGGAAAGATAGCTGAAGTAACCGTCATCCACGAGGATCGAGCTCTGTAGGGAAACTTGGAAACACATATGTATTTTATGCTTAGGGATGACAATCTATTTGGAGAGAATGGACGAACCCAGTTACTCGGCGGTAACAACCAATGATGGTGAAACACAATGAACCTGTGAATGCTAATGCATATGTTAATGTGAATGTATGTCAATGTCTATGTGGTTAAATATGCAGGACGTAGTGGAATGAGTATGTAATGAGTATGTGATGAGTATGTGAAATGAATATATGAAATAGGCATGTGATGCTTATGCCCTTGCGTATGCTGACGAAACAGACTAGAGACGGGGCGAGAGATGAAATAAACATCTCGACGGAGATACCCTGTGTTCTCGGCAATCAATACGTCAATCATGGGTAAGGAAAAAACAATGGTAGAACCAAATCTGGTTTCAAAGTTCTGAATTCTCTGGGGAGAAAGTAATCTGCTTGGGTGCACAGTATCATGTCTTCACATGGGGAGAAGAAAACCTGAGGACACTTTCGAGTTACCCAAGAAAAGGTTGTCAGCTTATAGTCTCGCTGGGGACTGTGATGAGGCAATAGTTTAGGAGCCTGTTGCAACACTGAGATTTACTGGGGAATGAAAGCCGCCGTGAGTAAAATCCATCGGGTGCATGAAAAAAATTGTGAAACCACATAGCTTTGATCTTGAAGGATCTTGTAGTAGTCGCCATTTGTTTCCTTAAACAAACACGGTGCCCTAGGATATTTGCGTTGTGAGGTATGGTCATCTCAAGAGGATTTTATAGAGAACACGGAGTCTGGTTGCCCCAATGTTTTCGAACTCTTTGAGAGATGTGTCAGGTCTCGACGTAACTGGCACAAAATTAATCGTGTTACGACGAAATCTTTGAGAAATAGTTCCTTAAGAGCGTCAGACTCACGTTAGTAAGCAAATTGGGAAGCTGCCTGCCCCTGTTTAGCAGGATCTTCAAGTTCCACGGGTTATGTCCATATGTAGATCTCTAAGATATCAAGCAAAGTCGTCATGCCTGAAATGCCTATCTTGAGCTTGTCAATGTACACATATATTTGTCTTGAATTTTTGTTTTGAAAAAGATATCGCAATAACTTGTGACCGAAATCACTAGTTAGGATATAAGTTTTAATTATAATGCCAACATGAAATTTTTTCTGAGCATAGCTCGTAGGAGTCAGGAAACGTGATCTTGTCGAGTATGCTTTCAACCGAAGTCCTACTTCAATTAGGTCTTTTAAAGGTTGTATCGTGGCTCGGTTCACGGTTTAAGAAACAAAGGATATAGGCTCAAAGTTATATTTGTACCCACCCCTTCTTCGTGATGTTCTCCAATCCTAATTCAGCTAATCGGATATGAACGCTCATATCTCAAGCGGATTTGCTATGGTCGAGAACTTATCAAGACTTTGGACATGGCAGTCACTCACCTATTTCTAATGGCAATTGGTCACACGATTTTGTTCTTTATAGGGATTCTAAAAAACTAACTGGTTTGTTGTTCTTATTCCCTAACTTTTGCCAAGACAACGTCTTTTGATCTGACTTTGGAGTCCAGCGGGATGCCCCAGTTTTGCCTAAGTCTCCTTCATAGGTTTTGACTTAGCGGGCTCTTATTTTTTTGAATATTTTTTTATGCACAAGTCGTGTAAATCTTTTGAAAGGCTCGTGACTGCCCCACTCCTTAGGTAACCGAGGGATAGTCATTGTATTGGACTTCTTAAGATGCTAAGGATAAATTCTCGAAGGTTTGCTCTTCCTTTGAGAGTCTAAGTGCTCGATCGGTTTAACTGAAACCTACCCTGCCCCAGGTTAGGATGAAGGTTCTTAAAAAGAAAGAAAACTCCTACTTCAAGGCTCAAAAGGTTGACTAGGGATTATCATCCTTATATCTCCAGTGTTTGGGATTTGAAACAATGCCTTACATCATCAGCAGGTTTTAATTGAAAGCATACGACAAGAAATCTGACGTTTTGGGTTCGTCATCCTCCCCCCAATTCTCCATCAGAACAGGAGATCGGGTAAAGTTGGCATTGTAATTTATGAAAAATATTTTTGAATGAGTGAAACGAATGGATTTATTCAAGACAAACACATGCGTTGCATTAATTAATCAAAGATAAACAAGTTCGTACATGCTAAATACGCTTAATCAAAGAGAAATGCATATAAATAAACAAATGAACGGTCGGAAAAATCCTTCTAAATGTTTATGACATCTTGCATTCAAGAGTAACAGTTTCCTTTGGCGGAGCCTCAATGGAAAGGACGTCAGGTTTATGATAACTGTGAGTCGTCATGGCTTGCCCCAGTTATGTTGGTCACATCTTCAACAGTTTTCAGTCGTTGCTTCAAAATAAATTTCCCAGATTCTTTGTTGATCCCGGTCATATTATCTGGAGGGTTACTGAAATGAAGCGAGCTAGGCCTTTGAATAATTACTGGCTTCGACTGATTTGCCACAAGAGTAACAGTCTTTGCGGAGTTTAAGCTTGACAAGCGGGGAACCCCGAGAGGAGTCTCGATCTTCAGCTGAGCATCGCTAAAAGACAACTTCTTCGTTTCTAGCAAATTTCTGACACAGTTCTTAAGGGCGTAGCAACTCTCTAGATCATGGTCGGGCGCACCCTCATGAAATAAACAATGAGCGGCAGCGTTGTAACCTGCAGGTAACGGATTAGGCGGAGGACCCAAAGCACGGGTGGTAATCAGACCTTGTTGTACCAAATGAGGGTATAACTCAGTGAAAGTTATCGGAATTGGAGAACAAGGCTTATACTGCCTCTTACGGGGATAAGGACC
This sequence comes from Lathyrus sativus, assembly GCA_963859935.3. Taxonomy (NCBI): domain Eukaryota; kingdom Viridiplantae; phylum Streptophyta; class Magnoliopsida; order Fabales; family Fabaceae; genus Lathyrus; species Lathyrus sativus. Next base: position 942,840,381 of record OZ012735.1, read on the forward strand.
CTGATTCTATGATTGTTGGTGAACAGGAGCGTTGGGCACTCGTTGACTGTTGACAGGAACTTGCATGGGTGGATTACCGGCAGGTTGTTGATGAACCGGTGCTTGATATACCAGAACTGACTGCACAGGCTGGTATGTAGGAAACTGCTGATCGAAAGGAGGTGCAACAGTAGCTACATAGGGTTGTTGGACATATGGAAACGGATAACCTTGAACATAGTTAGGCTGATGTTGCCAAGGTAGAGGAGTAGCTGTTTTGCGGTTCCTCGAACGTGCAGGTCCTTTACCATGGTCGGAGTTAGGAGTTTTGCACTTTGGAGGGGTAGCTCGTCGAACTGGTTGAGCACTAGGAGGCACCAAACCGGATTGAAGACCGTGAGGAGGTACATTCTCGACAGTAAAGGCTGGTTGAGGTTCCATAACGGTATTAGTAGTCTCAGAAACAACAGTAGACTGAGCATCCACCTTCTCACTAAGAGCTCGTAGCATCTCCAAAATCTGCCCTACACTTCCTCGAAGATCTTCGAGTTCATGGCTGACACGGTTGATCTCTTGGTTTTGATCTTCCATCCTTTTGAAAGGTCGTATTGATGCAGAGAACTTAGGGTGACAAAACTGGAAGGTGAGAAAACCGAGTATGAGAAATCGGGAGACACATGCAATGCAAAAATATGATGCTAAAATGTGAATGCAAATGAAGATTTCATGGAATTCAAGTATTTACGAATATTGCGGAATACCAAGGAAACTTTTAATTCATTGCAGACAAATTACAAATAATATTCTTGCAACCAAAATAGCTAAATAAAAGCCTAGAAAATCCTAGAGAAGCATCTTCCACAACTTCAGTGAGCAGACGGAGATCCGGAGGAAAATAAATATTTGTAGAGCCTTCTCTTCTTGTAGGATTGTATCTCATCATTCTTCGACTGAATCTGCTTTTGAAGTTCTTCGTACTCACTAGCCATCACATGGTATTTGTTCTTCCACGATTCTGTTTCGCATTGTGATCTCTTCAAAGTGATCTTCAAAGTCTCAACTTCAGTCATGAAATACTGGACAGGTTCTTCTCTTTGAGGTAAAGGATCTTGGCGAGAGTAGGGCATCTTCAACTCAATAGCCTTTCCTCGGACCCATTGAAGGTATGGTTCCATGGACACACAATTAGGTCTTCCCAAACTTTCTTTGTCTTTCCTATGCAGATGATTCCAAGAAGATAGAATCTGATCTTGAAGCTTTTTGTCGTCTTTGAAAAAGATTTTCTCCACCTGAATACCTTTAGGCGGTTCCTTCAAGGGGTATCCCAACTGTCAGCGAGCTAAGACTGGATTGTAGCTAATTCCTCCATTGAAACTGAGCAAAGGCACATTGTTGAAGTTTCCACAACTATCAATGATTGATATCCCATCGTACATGCGATTATACCAATCAATGTCAGAGTGAGTTAAAGCCATAACTTTTTGCGACCAACGTTCTTGATTAGGTCTCCAGAACGGACCGGACTTGGGTAAGTGAGAAATAAACCACTTGTATAGTAATGGCACACAACATGTAATCATTCCTCCACCATGAAAGTTTCGAAGATGTACTGAATGATAAGTATTACCCAATAGCGTTGGAACTGGATTTCTCCTCATAAAGGTCTTGACTGCATTAAGGTCCACAAACCCCTCAAAACTAGGGAAAAGCAGCAACCCATAAATGAGCAAAGCAAATATTGTCTCAAAGGCAAACATGTCTTTATGATCGGCATAAAATTGGGCCTTCTTAATTAGGAAGTCCCTGAGAAAACCGGAGGTCCCCCCTTTGGTGATCATATTGTTTTTGACATCGGATATCCTTAGACAAATGGCTTTAGCAATATCTCGTTCTTTAGGGTCTTCCTCCAAGAAAGGGAATGGAGACTTATCCAAGATGGGTAATCCCACCAACTGAGAGTACTCTTCTAAGGTAGGTAAAAGCTGATAATCTGGAAAGGCGAAGCAGTGATAATCTGGATCATAAAACTGTAGCAAAGTTGCAAGAAGTCCTTCGTTTACTTGAATCTTCAACAAAGACAATAGCCTTCCATATCTGTTTTGGAACCTTTCTTGATCCTGAACCAAATCTCTTAGCTTCTCTAGGACTTCCAAATTAGAACCCTTAAAAGTAAATTTCAAAGTATGCCTCCTATGGTGATCCATGGTATCCTGCAATGTTCATAAATAGAGTTTGAATTCCATGAAGTCTTAATGTAATATGATGCTTTATGGATGCAATGCATGAAAACACACAAAGTCCTAGGTTAAAGGAACGTGAGCGGAGTTAAGGTCTACCCATCCCAGAAAGGAGTGTACTATAGGTTAGTTGTACCTGCAGAACAAGGTTCTAAAAAGTGCCCAAAGTCATCAGCCCATCTTTCGGATATTATCAACCTTCCGACTGACTCGGGGGTTAATAATATTCTCAAGAGAACCTCTTTTGAGTGTAGCATCGCGTAGCAACCATTGTAGGACTACTCCCACATAGTTCCCGCACTACGTCCTAAATAAGGCCGAGGTGGTGTAAAGGTACTACGGTTCCCAATATCACAGACTCCAATCAACCATGGAAAAAGTTTTCACGATTACTCGTTCAACCGAACCATTTTCGAAAAGGTCTCAACTGAGCGGTGATTCTCGAATCAGCTTGGTCGGGATTCAACTCCCTATAAGCCTCATCGAATATATACCCATCCTATAATAATGTCACTAGTTCGGGCGTAGGACTTATCTCACAACACAAGGAATAGTCCCAAAATCAAAGTACAATATATACATGCAAATGAATAGTAAAGCAAATAGTAATAAATATGAACAAATTAGGGATAACCCTCAAAAGTTTAGAAATTCCCCAGTGAAGTCGCCATTTTCTGTTGCGGTGGAAATAGGATATCAAACTATTAATTAGCTTGAATCGCAATTCAATTCACAACCACTCTTTGATTTATCCGAAGGAAAAGGTCAAAAGAGGGAAAACCTATTTTGCATCGTAAACACAATGCGGGGAAAGATCTAGGTAAGGGGGTTGGTTAAGATTAGGGAAGGTATTAGCACCCTAAACTTCTGTAGTACTCTACAGGAACCTTTTGTTCAGATGTTTACTATTTGCTTTATTATTCTTAAGGTATATGTACAAAGGATTAAAAGAGAGAAAGGAGACCTAAGGGGTTAATTCTAAGTTTACTCGGCAAGACATCGCATCTTGTGCCTACGTATCCTTACGGGAGTGGAATCAGAGTAATCGTAGTTCCCCTCAAAAGGGAGGTTAGAGATTTCTTGACAGTGGTCAAGGGCTCAAGGGGAATAAACGCATCTTAAGGACACGCTTACGTGGAGTGTAGAAACTCCAAATCTCTACGTTGAATTGTTAAGTTGTAATTAGGGTTAAGTTAGGGATTCCACGGCGGAAAACCCTAAAATGAGCGCGGCGACTCTTTGACCTAATGCTAGGGGTAAAATTGTAATCTTGCCTGCGGCGAGGCATTTGTGAAAATTAGGGTTTGTGAGGTTGTAAGGGTTTGAAGTTGATGACTATTGACACGGCGGCCAAACAGCTAGACCTAACCTTCGGATGTGTGTAATGTGACAGGAGTATTGGTGAATGTGTGAGATTTGAATCATGCAAGCGGAAATAAAAATGCAGACAGTAAGCCATACGAGCAGAAACTTAAAGACAGAAACTAAAGCGCGATTGTTAGGATTCACGAGGTTACATGAGAGGAGCAGATACAATATGATAATGAAATTTAAATAGAACGATAATGAAATAAATAACAGTAAACGCAATAAACTGCAAAACGAGCAAACAACGTTAGTGGGCAGAATTAGATGAATTGTCAGATGGTGAAGAAGTGAAATTATGCATCTTTTTGTGGTTTTTTATTTTTATGATATAAACTTCAATTTAAATTAAAATAGGATTTTTAATATTGGTACATTAATTTAACTTAAATCCTCAAAAACTATTTCTATCTTTTTTATTTTTTAAAAAAATACTTATAAAAATTTTAGAAAAAACATTTTAAAATAACTATAATAATGAAAATAAATTAAAATTAAATAAAAGTAAATAATAAAAAAAGGGGTTGGGCCAGTAATCACCTCCGGACCCAACCCGGTTGGTGTAAAATGCAGCCAAAAAGATTCTAGGGTTTCAAAAACCCCATTCTCTCCGCGCCGTTGTGCTTCTTCTCGTCGCTCGCTTGCTTCATCTCTCTCGACTCCGTTCCATCTTCACCGCTTTCTCTTTGGTGATGAACATGTCTGAAAACAAAACAACCGTGTTAAATGTGAGATTACCAGGATCTTTGACTTACGTTTTCGTTCGCGATCGGTGATGAACGTATGAGGAGGCGATGATGGTGAACTGAGCCTCCGGGGGAAGGTTTGCCCGTCGTGGATGGAGGCGGCGTCGGTGGACCTTCCTCACTCTCGTGGCTTGCGTTCTGATGATTACCTTTGACGAAACCCCTCTTCTCTTTCTCTCTCGCGGCCGCTCCCACTAGGGTTTTATTCGCGATTTTGTTCGCCCCCTCTCCGTCTACTTTTCACACGAGGTGATGTTGTTCCCTTTATATCTCTCTGAATCCATTTGTATTGGGCCTTTGATTGTTGGATTGTGATTATTTTTACTGAGGTATGATTCTGAGATATGATTTGATTTTTGTGGATTTGTGAACCTGATACTATTTCGATTTGATTGGGATTCTTTCCATTTTCGATTTGCCTATATCCTCCTTTTGGACTTCAAACGGTTGTACTCTGATTTCATTTGGATTTCGTTGCATTTGCTTTGATTTGGATAACCTGCATTGACTTGGATTTCTGGATTTGGACCTCTGTTTTGAACCCAATTAACTTTCTCTTCTTCTTTCAGAAAGGTGCTAACGCTTGGTTGGACCAAATATCGCCGAGGAAGGTCACCGGTAGTGATGATCCTTTGTCTGAACCTGATGAGGGAATCGATGATGCCGCGGTTGCCTTTAACCATGTTTCGACAATTGCTTTTGATAGTCTCTGCTGTGTTCTTTGCTTGTTCATTCACGACTGTTTGAATTTGGTTCAGAGCATGATTTTTGGGCTTGTGAACTGATGTAGTTCTGATATGGGTTTGATCTCTGGTTATTCATGCCTTGCTGCTGCATTGTCTGATTTTTTCTATGTTAGCGACTGGTACACTTACTTGCCGGGGCAGTGATGTTCTGAACTGAGCCCTCATGCTCATAGCGATTTGAGGTAGTTTGGTCGTGGGATTTTACTGATATGAACTGAGCTTTGATTTGTTGGCTTGTTGGATACGGATTCATCTGATAACTGGATTCGTTTTGGTCTTCTTTTAATAATTGGATTCGTTTTAATCTTCTTTTCAGATGTGGATATCCAGTTTTTCTTAGGTTCTGATACAGTTTTGGACATGAACTTGTTTCTTCTGATAAGCTGACGTTCGGTTACTGTTACCAACTGGGTTTGTAGTTTGTCTGTTGTATGATGACAAGGCGGGATTACTTGTGCTGTTTGTTGTGCGATAAGAGGCTATGATGTTGTCCTCAACTGAGCCTCTGTGTTGGATATTTTTCTTGCTCTTGAACCAAATCCCTTTCTTCCTCTTGCGCCTGAACTGAACCCAGCTCCCTGAATTGCTCTTCCACTCGTGCATTGAGTTTGCTACTTACGACTTATTGGTCCCTCTTTTCCTTTCTGAATTTGGGCCAGTTTTGCACTTATAATGTTTGTTCAAATTTGGTGCAGTTTATGAATTGCTTTGGTTTTGAGTTCTGTTATAAACTTTGTACTGATGCTGTTGTGGTGAATTTCAGGTGTTGGAAAACAAAGCGATTCAGACCTGCCGGAATCCGGGTCTGAGTCCGAATTGGCCGTGCTGTTTTACCCTCGTATCAGTTTGGAAAGTAAATTGGGATTTACTCGATGGTGGCATAGACCCTTTTCAGTTTATCGGCCCGAACTTCTTTTACCTCTTCATCTTTCTCGGTTGTCCTGCATCGATAAGAAACAGTAGCCACTTGATCTGACGTCGATGGCGCAGATTGGTAACGAGGTAGGACGCGGCTTCGGTCGTGCCATTCCCGGCACTCGATGATGACGATGTTCTGAGAGTGTCAAACAACTTCTAACATTTTCTTCTATTCTGTTTTGTTTTGTCTTTGTTGTGCAGGTTGAGCGGAGATTTGGAGAACTTAATCGGTGAAGCATGAAGCAATGTCCGGAAACACTCTTTAGGATAGTTAGGAACTTTAGAGAAAAATGGAAATGTGTAATTTACTTCTTTTGTAGTGGAAATAATATTCAATGAAGTTCCTTTTTAATTTTAATATCCCCCTTGTAATTGTAAAAAATATTCTGAATAAAAATTCAAGACACTTTTATATTCCAATTATTTCTCTCTTTTTTGAAGTCAAATGAGTGTTTTTTGAACTTTGAATATTCAACAGGGCTTTGCTTTTTCCTTCAAAACGTAGGATATCTTGTATGATAATCATGTAAGAAAACACCTCATGAATTAAGTAACTTCTTAAATCTCATTCACCTCGATGCACACGAGCAACCAAACATAAATTCTAGCCAACAATATTCTCTCCCACATCATTCCCTCATTTTCTAACCAAACGCGGATATACACCGTAATCACAACAGATTCAGCATCAACGATGACATTGCCCGTAATTGAATTCCACTGACCAAATGATATGAGCAACAATCCAATAATACCCAATTAAACTACGCCTTATTAACAGAAACGGAAATGCTCTGGAAATAAACCATGAGCGATGAAATGGACCTTAAATCCAGTTGTGTTCGACAACCTTTCGATACCAAACACATCGGATTGACGCCTTGATATAATCAAACCATGTGATAAATAAATGCCTCAGAAATAGTGTCTCAAGTGTCTCAAAGCTTAGTAACAGCCCGTCTTCAAAGAATTAACGGAATCCACGTAAAATGACCAAAATACCCCTGGACTCAATCCTGCAAAACAAACACCTCCATGACTTGATAGTGGTTAGCAGATGCACAGATGAGACGCCATGCGAAATGCCTGACTAAATGTAAGGGTAAATTTTGGGGTATTACATTAGCCTTCCTTTCTTTACGTCTATAATAGCTCCGGCTGTAGCTAGGAACGGTCTTCCTAGGATAATTGGAGTAATAGAGTCCTTTTTGATGTCCATGATTATGAAGTCGGTTGGGATATAGAATTGTCCTATGCGTACTGGAACGTTTTCCAGTATTCCGACGGGGTATTTGACTGATCGGTCAGCCGATTGTACAGACATTTTAGTTGGTCTTAATTCTCCCATATTCAGCTTTTTGCATATAGATAAAGGCATGACGCTTATACTGGCTCCTAGATCGCGTAGAGCTTTGTCTATTACGAACTTTCCTATGACGCAGGGTATGGAGAAACTGCCTGGGTCTTTTAGTTTAGGAGGCATGTGGTTTTGAATGATTGCGCTACATTCGGCAGTAAGTGTCACTGTCTCGTTATCCTCTATTTTCCTTTTATTAGACAAAATTTCTTTAAGAAATTTAGCATATGACGGCATTTGAGTTATCGCTTCTGTGAAAGGAATAATGATGTTTAGTTGTTTCAGAAGTTCGACAAATTTCTTAAATTGTCCTGAAGTTTTGGAGTTTATTAATCTTTGAGGATAAGGTATAGGTGGTTTATATGGCGCTGGAGGCACATATGTGTTTTCATCTTTGGCGGCTTTCTGCTCGTCACATTCCTTCTTTTCTATTTCAGACTCCTTTTCGGTTGGTTTATCGAATTTCTATTGCATTACTAAATCTTCGTTCCTAGGATCTGTTGGTCCCTCCAATTCTTTCCCACTTCTTAATATAACAGCGTTTGTGTGACCTTTTGGATTAGGTTCGGGCTGTCCTGGAAATGTTCCAGCTGGGGCAGCGGCAGAGGCTTGTTATTGGGCCACTTAGGATATCTGCGTTTCGAGCATTTTGTTGTGGGTGGCTAAAGCGTCTACTTTTCCGGTCAGCTGTTTAATTTGCTCGCTAGTGTGTATGTTTTGATTTAGGAATTCTTTGTTTGTTTGAGCTTGAGTAGCTATGAATTTTTCCATCATTAACTCGAGGTTTGATTTCCTAGGGGCAGTCTGGGCAGCAACTGGTTTCTGATATCCTGGCGGAGCACCTGGTGCTTGCAAGGCATTATCGTTCTTGTAGGAAAAATTTGGGTGGTTCCTCCATCCTGGGTTGTAAGTATTTGCGTAAGGATTTCCTTGAGCGTAATTTACTTGGTCTGGTGGGATTCCGGCCAACAATGGGCACTCGGGCGCATTATGAGTGGCGATTCCGCATAACTCGCAGTTTGGAGTTACGGCAGCGACGGTTGCAGTGGGGCTAACGGTCAGACTGTCGATTTTCTGTGCTAGAGCATCTACTTTAGCGTTGAACTTTTCAAGGCTGCTGATCTCGTACATCCCACCTTTTGTTGCGGGTTTCTCTGCTGGAATGCATTCACCTCCCCATTGGCAGTGGTTCTGAGACATGTTTTCGATTAGTTGATAGGCTTCATCGTATGGCTTATCCATAAGTGCACCGCCCGCGGCGGTGTCTACCGTTAATCTGGTGTTGTATAAAAGCCCATTATAGAAAGTATGGATCGTCACCCATTCTTCTAGACCATGGTGAGGACATGTTCTCATCATATCTTTGAACCTTTCCCACGCTTCGTAGAGAGATTCAGTATCTTTTTGTCGAAATCCGTTGATTTGGGCTCTAAGCATAGCTGTTTTGCTTGGCGGAAAATATCTCGCTAAGAAAACGTTCTTCAACTGTTCCCATGTCGTAACGGATTTGGATGGTAAGGATTGTAGCCATGTCCAAGCTCTATTTCTAAGAGAGAAAGGGAAAAGACGAAGTCTTATTGCGTCTGGAGTTACTCCATTTGCTTTCACTGTGTCTGCGTATTGTACAAACTTCGTTAAATGTTCATTTGGATCCTCAGTTGCATTTCCTGAGAATTGATTTTGTTGTACAGCTGACAGCAATGACGGTTTTAGTTCGAAATCGGTTCGATTTATAGCTGGGGCAGCTATGCTACTTCTAGGCTCCATCTGAGAGGGTGTAGCGTATGCCTTCAGCGGTTTGTTTTGAGGTCCTTCAGCCATCTTTGCTTCTTCAACAGGAGGATGAGCTAGAAGATCAGGAATGTTGTGTCTTCGTTGATATTCGACGATGCGCCTTCTTAGATGTAAGAAGCGCTCTAGTTCAACGATTGTAGGTTGTAAGATTTCGCCTTGTGAGCGAGTACTTGGCATACAATCGAAGAACGAGTAGAGGGAGAGAGAATTGTTAACCTAGTCTATACTGTGTAACAAAGGATTACACTATTGACTAAACGGGTCCCCGGCAACGGCGCCAAAAACTTGATTGCGACTTTCTATGTCTAACAATTCTAACTGCAAGTGCACAGTCTATCGCATAGTAATAATAGATATCGATCCCACAGGGACTCGTAACCAATCTAGTATTATCGGGTGTTACAGTGTTTAGCTAGGTCGATTTGGTTTCAAGTTGAATAATAATAGAGTAGATGCATAAACTAAAGGGAACTAAGGTTTTTACTTAAGATATGAATTTATGAATCGATATGCAATAATTTTATACTTCGGGGATTTGACAACTTATTGGCGTATTAAGTGTTTTCAAACTTAGTTTAAGAAGAAAATAGTGATCTAAAGACTTTTGTCTCACGATGGTTATGGACGCTAGTCGCAACTCTAAGGCGGAACGTATGTTGTCGCTATCCCGTTCGGGGTTAGAGTTACCTTTTGAAAATCTCTAAGTTCTAATCCTTTTTAAAGTGCTTTCGTTGCTTTTTAAATCGAATGCCTAGTTTTTACTATCTGGTCTTAGCCTCAGCTGTCACTTGTTGGTTCGTACCTTAATATGGTTTCCCACTGTCGTGGCAAAACCACCGTAAATAGCTTCTCACTGTCGTGACAAAGATTTATTTAGAATTTTGATTAAAAACTAGAACCATAACTGAGTTTTGAAAAGAGAAAGACTACGCCAATTATTATCAAATTCCGTCTGAATTATTATTACATATCGATTACGGTAATTTAGCTAGACATGGAAGTAGAAATGGTAATACATAAATAAAAACAGTAATTAATAACATGCATCATAATGAAAAACTGAAATTATGATTAAAATTGAAAACCTGTAAATATTCCAATTGGCCTTTAGGCAGATCCTCCACAATGTTGGCAGGATTCTGGTCTTGGTGCCAATTGATCGTACAAGGGAAATGGGAATTACAAAATATCAAAGAATGCAGAGAAGGAAAAGAGAAACAAATAAGAATAAAATAATGGAAAGGTTGCTCTGAAGATGAATTGGCAGCACTTCGTTGTCTTGAATGCGGCCCTCTTTTCAGGTCCCAACCTCTTCCTTTTATAGAGGGAGAGTATCTAACGGTTATTCCTTCAGGAAGTGGGTTTGAGGCAGAAAAATAGGAGTTAGTGGCCACACTTTTGGTCTTTGAGGGGAGAAATTTGCACGTGACTTCAATCTGCACGTTCTGGCTGCATGACGGTCGTCATGGAGGTGTGACGGTCGTAACAGCTGTGTGACGGTCGTCACATCAGTCAAGCTCGTTTCTGCTGGTTTTCACTTGGTTTTTCATGCATTTTCCACTTGTTTTTGCTCCTTTTCTTCATATTGCTTTGCTTGGACATGTTCTTCGAATACCTGTATAATACTTAGACAAATAGCATGGAATGCCCCGAATTCGGAGTGAAACCGGTCAAACATTAGTTAAAACGCATGTCATTTTATAGATATATTTTCGCGTTATCAGTGAGTGTGTGTTAAACGAAGTATCTAACAAATAGCTTATTTTCACAAAAGATCTAAAATACCAGTAGTTTATAGAAACAACTTATACAGAGTTTTCCATTGTTCTGTCTTCCATTGTAGCCATGACTTATGTGTGAACATTTATATGTGATGCATTTTCTACTTGCATGTTTTGGTTCATCAAAAATATGTTTTATTGCTACATCAAATTCAACTGTGAATTTCCAATTCAGTACCTATATCAAATGTTCATGGGGCTGTTCTCATGATTTCCATGCAATGCTTAATGCTGACTTCCGAAAGAGACCAACTGCGGAGGCTGTTCTCGGTCATAGGTTTATGACTGGGGAAGTCCTTTGAGTTTCAAGATCAAAAGAATATGGTTATCATTATGAAATATATCTACCACATGGCTCACCAATCCTGTTTTCATCTCATGATAGTAACACACTTAATTCAAAGGTTACTTTAGATGAAAACTACCACTTTGTCCATCTAAAAGAAAATGCTCCAAATGAGATGCCATCATAACCCTTAGCATAACAATGCCCCAATATCCAAACAGTAGCAAAAATCCACAAACAAAACCTAAACCCTGGTGACAGCTCTCACTCCAATGACAGTTCTATGCACCTCTCAAATCTGCTTTGACCAATTGCTACTCAGTTCTAGTTCAAGCCAAACACTAAGCATCATCATAAAAGTTAGTCACAAATGCAAAACTGGTATTAGTCACAAAATCCATGACAGACTCCTATTCACTTTGCACCAATGTAAGTTAGCCAAGTTGTTTTTATTACTCACATTCATATGACCAATGACCCTTGTATAACAATGAAAATTCTACAAATACTAAACTCCATATGTAAGAATCTATTGCATCATGAAATAGAAAGTCCAAACAGAATGGTGGAAATTAGTATATGATGCTTGTTCAAGAAATTAATTTACCTTAATGTGGGAATAGTTGTTGTTCTATGCTGCAATCATAGGATGAAGACTAACAATGGCAGGAAAAGTTGACTTTCATGCAGAAAAAAAAGTCAATACCAAACAGACTCTAATATTTTTTTGAATTTCCTCCAAAAAGTAGAAACTGTTATGTTAACCAATCTAGTTGAGAATGAATTGGTAGTTAGTTTAATATGATTCAGATGCAATAATTTGTAAAAACACACATAATATTTAGCAAAATATTATGCAAAAATACGCATAAAATTACTTTACAGGCATGTGTTATGCATAACATTAGTAAAAATTAGTACAGCAGACCATTGGTTGTTTTGTCTTCCATATTGATGTAGCTGAATAAGGTAAGAAGTCAACTCATAGCAGCCTGTCACTGCTTTATCGGGCAGTGGATTGAAGCAGTTCCCAGTGCATAATAGTTTTAAAACCAATGGTCCATGTGCAGGTTGCTATGACATACTATGTTTCAGACATATAATCCTATTTTCCATACTATGTTTCTGTGATAAAGCAAAAGCAGACCCTTAATCAATAAGTTTATATGTACAGGTTGTGTAGTTTTTCTGTAAAGCTATGATGGAATGATGCCTAAGAAAATGACAGCTATGATGCCTAACAAAACAAAATACAATCATAGTTTCTAAAGACATCATTTTGAAATCGCACTTGGATATTTAGAAGATTGGTTCCATTGTTGAAAACATGAAAATTAAATGAAAAAAAGCATAAAATTGGATATTTAGAAGACTGGTTCCATTTTTGAAAACATGAAAAATAAATGAAAAAAAAGCATAAAAACGCCCCCACTGGGGGTCGAACTCAGGTTCAAGGCATGGCAAGTGACTTAAGAGCAAGGTGCTAACCACTGGGGTGGCGATACATCCGTTGTATCAAGCCACCCCATTAAATCATATACCAAAATGGCGCATCTGGCTGGGCAACTTTAAAGGCAAGCCAAGGCAAAACATGAATTACGATTTGATCACAACTTCCTCAATTCTTAATCAATTTCAGTGAAACAAAAGTCTGTCTCACTTGATTTTTCACAAGGATGATGATGGTGTTGTCCATTTTCTGAAATAATGCACACACACAATAAAACACGAATGGAAGTGCAAGGATGAGCTTTAAAATGCATTTTCAAAACTGAGTGAAACATGAACATGCTTATCCTGATCTACTGTCATGTACACTTCAAAAACATGCTACAGACAAGGTCTGGACATAGGAAATCATCGACAACGCATTACATTTGGAAATGGCATATCATGTAGAGATAATCTTATCTAGTTAAAGGTAGTAGCCATTGCCTCAAAATCATGAGAACATCCCCATTTACATTTGATATAGGTATTGAATTGGAAATTCACACTTGAATATGATGTAGCAATAAAACATATTTTCGATGAACCAAAACATGCAAGTAGAAAATGCATCACATACAAATGTTCATAGGGTTGTATGAATGTTCATGTACCAAATTGGATTATAGCAACAATATGAATGTTTCTTTGATCTTAATGTATGATAAAAGGTAAGCATTAAAAACCAGGTGATTTTCAAAACCAAGGTAAGCATTCATCACCAAGTTAATGTAAGCGGATCCCTTCTATTTCAAAGTGATTTTATCCCCAAGACTCAGAGCACTTCCCTGAGTTTTACTTCTTATTCTGATGTATCCACTCAATTTACCATCTCCTTGCTTTGCAATTCACATTCACCAATGCACCTTCACCAAAAACACACTTAGCATAAAGGTTTGCAGCTAGTAAACCATACTCTCCTTCCAATGCAGAAAAATCGTAAGCATTCAAAACCAAGTTGATTTTCAATGATAAGCACAAAAATCAGGAGCCTAGCTCCAGTTACTCTATAAATTGGATTATGGTTGATTTTAATGTAAGCATTCAAAACCAAGTTGATTTTCAAAACCAAGGTAAGAAATAGTAAGGTTAGCATTCAAAACCAAGGTAATCATTTAAAACCAAGTTAATGTAAGCATTCAAAACCAAATTGGATTATATCAACAGTATGAATGTTTCTTTGATCTTAATGTATGATAAAAGGTAAGCATTCAAAACCAAGTTAATGTAAGCATTCAAAACCAAATTGGATTATAGCAACAGTATGTTAGTTTCTTTGATCTTAATGTATGATAAAAGGTAAGCATTCAAAACCAATTGATTTTCCAAACCAAGGTAAGCATTCAAAACCAAGTTAATGTAAGCATTCAAAACCAAATTGGATTATAGCAACGGTAAGGTAAGCATTCAAAACCAAGTTAATGTAATCATTCAAAACCAAATTGGATTATAGCAACAGTATGTCTTATCATAAATTGTCTTATCATAATCAAGGTAAGCATTCAAAACCAAGGTAAGCATAACAAATTGTCTTATCATAAATAATAGAGTCATACATATCACATGAAGAGCCCAATTAGTCTTGAAGTATAAGCTCAACATTAACAAAATAAAAGGACTAATACATATTGACATTGTTTGTTGTCAATAATAATAGGTTACAAAAATTAGCAACATAATATCAGGTTGTTGTACCAAAATAAGCTCAGATAAAGCCAAGAGCTCATTCAATCTTTGCATGCTTCCCACTCTTAGTTGAAGATTGCTTAGGTGACAAGAAAGCTGCAGTTCCAAGGTCTTCAATAGAATGTTCTTGTGACAACCTCTTGGATGGGGTATTGCTTGAATAGGCTTCATAGCTCCAGTTTTGTGAAGCAGACATGGTTGGCTGGAATTTGGAAGTGACATGTATGAGTTATTTGTGCAACATGTCAGGAAGTTGCAACATATGTTCATCCATATATGACTTATAAATAAACTTACTGTATGAAGGGAAGTAGGAGTCAATACTTCATTGTCTGGTATGTGATCGTTAAGAACAACTTCCTTTCCTTTTGCAATGGGGGCCTTCATGGCAGCTGTAGAAGTTTCCTACAAAAGAGGATGTTGTAGGATCAGTATACTCCTAAACACTTGTCTTGTGCCATTAAACTTTGACGCCTCATATCCTATCATACCTCAATTGGATGAATGGCCTCTTTGATCATCTTGATGACCTCTTTGTCCTCAGTAATCTTCATAACAGATGCCTGCTTATAGTTCGGTTGAAACTTCACACGAAATGCAAATTCCTTGTCTATTAGTTTGTCCAAGTGTTCAGGGTATATTTGGGGATGATCTTCGTTGGACTAAGGATATATATATAAGGTAAATGTTACATAGTAATATAAATGATTCAAAGAAATTGGTTGCCAAAGATATTGTAGCATGACTCTGTAAAAAAAACAGAATATGGGTTGCACTTTGTTGGCATCACAAATATAAAAGACAGCAGCACATTCAGCAGCATTGTATCATCACAAATGTAAAAAGCAGCAGCACATTCAACAGCATTGTATCATCACAAATGTAAAAGACAACAACATTTCAGCAGGTACAGAGTTTATGAGAGACAGCAGCATTTCCGCAGCATTGTAGCATTTCAACATTTCATGTGAATATATTCAAAGCAAATATATTTCAAGTACAAATAAGTAGACAATATATCAAACATATGTTAAACTACAAAATATGGACATACCTTTTTCATGATTTCTCTTAAATCATGTGCCGACATTCCAATGTATTTGATACAATCATTGTCCCAAAACACAAAATAACCGCAATTTTCTGCATACTCGACCTCAATTTCGATCTTATACCTAATGAATTGGTTGCAATGCAATAAAATTAACAAACAGATGCATATAAGGTGATAAGTTTATATATGTTACAAATAAGAATGTTGTGCTTACTTGGTGATAGGTGTTGGTATGTTTTCACAACAAGTGCATATGAATGGCTCACCAGGTGACTTGTTTGTCCTGATACATGCTGGACATTGTTCATAGTACCAACCAAACTTACTTGACTTAAACCTCTTAGTTGTATCAATAGTGTTGCAAAAAGTTTGTTGTAAAGATGCACATGGAATGTATCGCAACATTTGTAAAGAAGCAAACAAAATAGATATTGGATTTACAATTGAAAATAACTTATGATTGAGACTAAGAAGCTTACATTTTGCAGACTAATGATTTCCCCGATTGTTTTAACGTCATTGGTGTAGGAAAAAGACCTGTCAACAAAAGACCCTTGAGATGCACAGGACTGAGATAATGGTTGTGACATCACCTGGGAAGTTACATTGTCACCCAACCTAAAAACAAGTGAAGCATTATATAAAGTGCAGTACATTAAAGGGACTGCATCATGACATGATTTAAAGGTTATGGAGTACTTAGACTTGAATGAGGTGACTTGAGGATGAACATAATCGAGAATCATTTTTGTTTCATGCCACGCATTGGAGATGTACAGTTTTCCGGTTGCTGGGAAAAGTGAATTTCATATCAGTAACTATAACATGGACAAATTACAGTGGCATATCAATAGCAAGCATTACCTGAACTTTGTTGACACATGGCATGAGTGATGACGATAATAGTCAGGCCATGTGCAGTTTTCTCATTTGTGTAGGCCATAAACTGAGTGGCATATGCTTCCCACAGAGTCATATCAATTTCAGAACCACTAATAACAAACAAAGAGTTGTAATTATCAAACATCAATCAAATAACAAATAAAGAGATAAATAAGGCCTTATATGATATATATACATTTCATCGGATATGATAAGGTTGACGCAAGCCTTTTTTCCGCCACCCGCAACTTGAGTCTTCACAACTTCGTGGATCACACCTATCACATCTGAATGGAAGAAAGGCCAAATAGTCAGAATAATAATTTTCAATAACATGTCATCATGCTGGTAATGTGAGGAAAAAACATTGCGAATACCATATAAGCGATTTACTCGAAAATCTCCGCGTAAGAAATCAACAATGGGTTTGAAACAGAATTGGTAAGCAGGCATTTCTGGCACGTCAACCACCATTACAGTGGTACCACCATTGAAGATAAGCTTCAATGGGTTTTCACATACTTTCAAGGCAAGATCGTTGTTTAACGGGTCACCATTATAAACCATGACAGTTTGATGTTCTCGTAGTCTCTGCTTCCATAAATCGAAATCCCTATTGCGAGTCACGACGTGTATTTTGTCACACTATGAATGAAAACAACTGTTAGGACACCTTGTAAATTTAATAACCGTAACATGACATATTAACATTCTATAACAATAAATGTATACCTTGCTATCTTGGAGAACACCTTCAAAGTGATGTTGTCCGTTACGGTCCTTCACGATCCACAGATCAACGACACGAGCTGCGAGCTTCCATACGTTGTTACCTATCTTCAAATCAGCAATTATAATGGGTGCCCTAGACATATTGATCTGAAAAGTAAAAACAACACAAAAAAAAGAGTAACCACACCATTAGCAAAAATGTTGTGCATAAAAAAGCTGATAAATGAAAAATGAAAAACTTGTCTTGAAACATGAAAAATGCTGAATATAAAATAACAGGGTTTCAACTTCCAAAAATATATAACCAACTGTTACATTGGCGAAAAACCATGAATGAACAATGGAAAACTCAATGGAAATGGAAAAACAAAAGTCGTAGAACGGTGAACGGCAACATACGCGAGGAAGTGGAAATGCTGTGCATAAAAAAGCTGATAAATGAAAAATGAAAAACTTGTCTTGAAACATGAAAAGTGCTTAATATAAAATAACAGGGTTTCAACTTCCAAAAATATATAACCAACTGTTACATTGGCAAAAAACTATGAATGAGCAATGGAAAACTCAGTGGCAATGGAAAAACAGAAGTCGTAGAACGGTGAACGGCAGCATACGCGAGGAAGTGGAAATGTTGTGCATAAAAAAGATGATAAATGAAAAATGAAAAACTTGTCTTGAAACATGGAAAATGCTTAATATAAAATAACAGGGTTTCAACTTCCAAAAATATATAACCAACTGTTACATTGGCGAAAAACCATGAATGAACAATGGAAAACTCAGTGGCAATGGAAAAACAGAAGTCGTAGAACGGTGAACAGAAGCATACGCGAGGAAGTGGAAATGAAGCTGTCGAAGGATGAACATCTTTGATGTTATGCTTGTCTTGCGTGAAATACCAGAATAGTGGGGAGAAAGACGAGAGGAAGATGGTGTTTGTATGAGAGCTGCAGGGAGAAAGACGAGAGAAAAACTGGGAACAACTTTTTGAGCTTGTGAAAGAGTGAGAAAGAGTGGGAAAGAGTGAGTTGGTAAAGAGAAAGAATAGACCAATTGGTGAGGGACATGTGGATGAATGTGAAGATTTGGTGCATTTGAAAGAGTTGAATATGTTATTTACCGGTTTGTCCTTGAGTTGGGTATAATCATTTTAGGTGTGAAGGGTATAATTGGTAGAATGGTGGCAATTGATAGTATTGGGTAGGTAGTTGACTGCCACAAGCTGGATCGGGCCTTCATGGAAGTTCTTTTCGCACCCTGTTTTTATGTCAGCACCCCCATTTGTTAACCTTGTTGCTTAATTAGATTTTTTTTAATTAGAAGTTGATTTTAATTAAATTTTGATGCTAATCTTTATTTTGGAAGTAGATTTTATTAATTTCTAATCTGATTTTTTATTTGATACCAATTTTGAAATGATTTTAATTTTAGTTTCTTGATTGCGATTAGTTTTTTATCTTAGTCATGTTTAGCTTTTGATTAGGTTTTGATGAATTTTTGGTGATACTTGTAAATATTTCTTTGTGAAATCTTGTGAATGTATTTCTTGTTTCTGTCATGATTTTGATGCCTATCTTGACTAATCATTGATTAAATATTGATTAATTCTTGAGGATACTTGTGATTTCTTTCCTAGATGATACTTGATGCACGCCTCGAGCTTGGTACTTTGACATGAATTTCTCCGTGTACTTGAGCCTTGTTTGGTGTCTGATTTCTCTTTGTGATTGAGTTGTATGATGTTTACTTGTTGATTACTTTTTATTCACATGTTCCCTTAGGGATTCTTAGTCCAACTTTATTTCTGATTATGCTTGGAGTAAGATAGACATTAGGCTCTCTATCCAATCATGATAACTTTAGGGTAGAACTCCCTTTCTCATCCTGACCTTAGGGCCACATTGCATGATAACATCTAGGATTCAATTTCCCTTAGACCTTTCGTGCGTCTTTCTCTTCTTCCTCAAATCAATTTCAAAACACGTATAAATACGATGTGAATTGTGCGCCACGAGCCTTAAGCACATGGGAAAAGATGAGTAGATGAATTTCTAACCTCATCTTAGGGTACTTTGTGCGTGAGACACTTAGATTGTTAGCTATTCGATCCTATGTCATAGACTTTAGTGCAATGTGCATCCCCAAATAAAGTCAATCCACTTCTGTTAAAAAACTCACAAACAAATTTTAAATCATTTTATCCTTCGGGATTGTTTGACAAATCATTTTCAAAAAGGGCATGTTATTTATGTTCTACCGTAAATAGGCATTGATCCTAACTGCTGGAATGTGAACTTAATGTCGCTCATAAAAAACATTTAACAATTCGTAAGCCGAACTACGACTGCTCTGATTCTTCATTGGTTAATGAAGATACATAGGCACAAGACGGCGAAGTCTTGGTGAGCAACCTTCCCCTCTTTCATCCGTAGTCTTTCGAACTACGTTGACTCTGACTTTCCCATTTCAAAAGGGAATACATAGTCCTAGGACGGCGAAGTCTTATCGAGTCACCTTTTGTTTTTCCCTTTTCGTTTCCATTAGTAGTAGAGCTTTAGATAAACACACCCTTTGATTAGAACAACAAGCATGGATTCTGTTGAGTACAACGAACGCGAGGGGTGCTAATACCTTCCTCTCGCGTAATCGACTCCCGAACCCAGGATTTGGTTGTGAGACCATGTTCCTCTCCCATTTTAGGTTTCTTTGATCTTTTCTTTTTCCCCGTTGGGATAAATAACTTTCGGTGGCGACTCTTCTATGCCTCTCAAGAAGGAAGACTATGGATGCAAGGATTTTTCTAGAACTCATGTCTACATAATTCAAACAAAAACCAGCACAAACCATACAAGATCATTATTCAATCACAAAATTCCCTTATGCAATCCTATGGTCAACAAGACATAACAAAATTACTACAAAATTCTAAAAACAAGAAAGCTAGGCAGCATCAATGGCGCTTAGTTTCACATATCGTGCTTAGCGACAACAAAAATATTTCACAACCATCTGCACAATGCTCTGGGCCCTAATCTAATATTAAGACAACTAAACAATCATAGAATGGTTTAACTAACATGAATAATTGACAAACATGGACAGAAATCTACCCTAACATGAACGAGATAGTAGAAACACTAACATGTAAACATTTTCTAACTTGAAAGTTGCAAACTATCATGAAACTATCTACAACAATGATTAAACTTCAAGATAAAGTAAGTCACATACCAAAGGATTGATGATTAAGTAAGGAAACAAAAATATTCTTGAGAAAATTTTTTGAAAGGGTTTTTCTTTTAAGAGAACTTATGAAGTTAGGGTTTCTAAATGTATGAGGAAATGAGGGAAATGAAGTTTTAACAAAGTTTTGTGCCAAATTCACTCAGGATGGGCCCAAAATGGGCATGAGTTAAAATGGGCTATGCTTGGTCAAAGTTATTTTTTACTGAACTGGCTAAGCGTGCTTAGCACAATGGCCACTGCTTTGAACTTTTCAAAATTTTCTAGGGAGTACTTGGCGCTCTTTACTGTCACTTAGCGCCATCAGTGAATCAGAAATTTTCAAGTTAGCTCACTTTGCCAAGACATTCACCCACAATCACCATTCAAAACCTATACAAGTAAATTTAAAGCTATAAATACTTACAAAATTAGGTTTCCTCCTAACAAGCGCTTGTTTAACTTCAATTAACTCGACAGTTCTTTGGCGACTTCAAGGATCAGAAAGTACAACTGTTGTTCTTAGCTGATCAATCTCACCACCAAGGTAAAGTTTCAACCTTTGACCATTCACTATCCAACTTTATTTTGAAATAGGGTATTCCAACACAATTTCTCCATCATGTTTCACCTTCTTGATTTGCAAAGACCCCGACCATTTGGACTTTAATTTTCCTGGAAACAGTTTCAATCTTGTATTAAACAATAATACCATCTGTTCGAGATTGAAGTCTTTGTTGAGAATTTTCTTGCCATGATACTTTTTAAACTTCTGCTTGTAGAGCTTATTGGAGTCATAAGCTTGAAGTCTTAGTTCATCAATCTCATGCAAATGTAACTTCCTCTTTTTTTCGGATAGCGTCAAATCAAAGTTCAGAAGCTTTAATGCCCGTAACGCTTTATGCTCTAATTCCACCAGAATATGACAGGCTTTCCCATAAACCATTTGAAAAGGAGTAAGACCAATTGAAGGCTTGAAAACAGTACGATATGCCCACAAAGCTTCGTCAAGCTTGAGAGACTAATCTTTTCTTGAAGCAGAAACAATTTTCTCCAAGATTTTCTTGATTTTTTTCTGTTGGACACCTCAACATGGCCATTTGTTTGAGGATGGTATGGTGAGGCTACTTTGTGCTTAACACCATAGTGCTCAAGGGATTTTTCTAATTGAGAGTTGCAAAAACGCAAACCATTATCACTTACTAAAACCCTTGGAGTACCAAAACGAGTGAGAATTTCTTTAGAAAATTTATCAATGTTTTGCCATCAGCCTTTTGAGATGAAATCGCTTCAACCCACTTGGAAACATAACCAACAACTACCAAAATATATTTGTTTGAACATGAAGCAGGAAATGGACCAACAAAATTAATGCCCCAATAATCAAAAACTTCAACTTCCATCATGTTTTGCAACAACATTTCATTTCCTTTACTCATTCCTCTCGTCCTCTGGCAACTATCACAATTATGGGCATGCTCATGTCCATCCTTGAACAAGGAAGGCCAATAAAAGTCTAAATGTAGAACTTTTACTGTCGCCTTTTGAACGTTTTAATGACCGCCATAAGGTGAATTGTGATAATGTCAAAGTACGCTTCTTGCTTCTTCTTTTTTAGCACACCTTCTCAACAAACTATCTGCTCCCAATTTTGAACAAATAAGGCTCATCCCAAACATAAAACTTTGAATCACAAAGGAATTTTTTTTCTTTGATGCCAATTTAAATCTTCAGGTATCCAACCGATGGCTATGTGATTAACTAAATCAGCAAACCACATTCTTACTTGTACCATGAATAATTTTTCATCAGAGAATTCCTCCACCATTTCTCTTTCCTTTTTGGTTATCTGTTCATTCACCAACATAGGTGTAATACCCTAATTTTTAACCCTAAGATCCCACACGGTATTTGCATCTCATCCCACAAACAAGATCGCAAGCTTTGGTTCTCTTGCCTTCCTCTGCAAGTTTGTTCTTGTGAGATCACCAGGCACCTTTGTTTTCTTGTTTATTTGATATTTGTTTATGTTTATGTTTACTAACCACTGATTAAAATCCAAAAAAAAATGTTTGTTTTTTCCTTTACTAACTTATTCAGGAAGATTTTGGAGAAAAGATATCAAATATCAGTCCCTCAGCTCGAATGTATTTCACCTGAACAAAGTCGAAGTTGATCTGCAACCATTTCAAAATCATCTGATCAAGAGTTTCCCAAGATTTGATTGACTTTTATTCAAGAGACTCCAAGATTCATGTGTTTATTTCCATGCCTTCTTTGACGAGCAAAAGAATCGAGCCAGAGCCAAGACAACACATCAAAAAGGCAATTTTTCACCATTTTTTCCTGTGGTAATCGATTACCAGTATTGGGTAATCGATTATCTTGTGCGAATTTTGTGAAAATTGGGCCAATTCAAATTCTGCAACATTTTTGGCACCAAATTCAAATATTGCAACATGAGAATATTCTAGATCACTTCATTTTAATTCCCCTACCTCATCATAATTAATTCCCACCATACACCTTCACTAATCACCACTTGATCATTAATTTCCTTCCAAATTCAAATTCCAAGCCTAGTTTTGATTCCAAACCAAACTCCAATCCACCAAATTTTCCAAGCCTAACTTCTATAAATAGAGGCCTCATTTCTCTCATTTCATAAGCTTTTGATAGCCAAATTTACCTTGTCAAATTCTTTCTTGACTCTCAATTTTCTCCAATTACCAAATTCACCAAAGCTCTCTCTTCCTTTGAAAGTTAGTAAGTTCATCATTAGAACTTACTAATCTTTGAGCTAAACCTTCATCCATTCACTTTTTCATCATCAATTCTAGTAGATCAAGACTTTGAAGTGTGGTTCGTGGAACTAATTTGAAGAATTTTCATATTTGGAGTGGTAATTTCTTGATCCACCATTATTGTTCTTGATACATCTTCTACAATATGACCTATTGTTGATTCTTGTTGCTTGATATTTGGATCTTGCAAATTGTGTTCTATTGGTGTTGATTGTTGTTATTTTACTTGAATTTTCGTGCTCAATTGCATCCTTGATCATGAGGTGTTTGAAGAGATGATTGATCAAGTTTCTGCACTTTTTTAAGCTGATTTGTTGTTGTTTTAGCAGTGGTAATCGATTACCCAATGTCCATTTTAAGTTTTTGGCGCTGTTTTGGGACTGTTTTGGTCTTTCTTATTGTTCTTCCATTTCCTTTCGATTTTTGCCTTAGAACGCACTTTTAAAGGTCATTTTTTCTCTTTAAATTCATTGGACTTAGGGTGTATATGAAGTTGGATAAACATTCACTAATTTGGATCTATTTTTAAAGTGAATTGTTCAATTCATTTTAGGTGCTTTGAGTTAATGACATGTTTAGTGTTTTAATCCACCAAGATGAGTGGATGAACTTAAAGATGGAATGACCTTGAACTTGTAATCCAATTTGGCATTCCCTTTCCTCTTCTCTTTTTTCTTTTGATCGATGAAAATCTTCGATATCGTTTAAACTTATTTCAAGTTCTTGATGAAAATGAGACCGTTACCTATTTTATTTTCGTGTGGTATTGCTTTCGGAGAGTGATCTACATATCACTTCTATAGCATGCATTAGCACTAACATTGTTATTGACCGGCCTCAGGTAGTCGTGGTTTCTACATAAACCCGATTACGATTGCTTAACATATCACTAAACTGTCTCAAAATCGGAAAGTGATCATTTGTGGCTCAAACTTATGTTTGAAATTCCAAGTATGGTTGATTATTTGTCTTAGGTCCATCACCTATGAAACTTGTTGTTAGGAGGCTTTGATTTTATCAATCCTCTAATAAGTTTTCATCAACTTTGGCTTAAGTGCATAAGTTAACCATCGTTGATCATTTGCTCTAACAACTAATCACTAACTCACTAACGATATCATTATACTAATTTTGTTTATGTTTCCTTCTTGCTCCCTATCTCTCTTTTATCTTTATGCTCCATTATTATCATCTCATATCATATTATTGTTTATGCTTCCGTTATTTTTCCTTTGTCTGTTGGACACATGTTTATGTTTCCGCTCTTTTCTTTTCCCCACTTGGACCATATCTTCTTTTAAAACACTAATAAAAGATTAAACCTCTAAAAAACTTGGTGCTCTTAACTTTTTGGTTATACTCTTGGACTATTCTTTGACCCTTGGACTTATAATTAGGACTCTTTCCCTATGCTTGGAGTATTGTGGATCTTTGTCTTTATTTGGCTTGCCCACTTGCTTATGCTTCAAGATTGATGGAATTCTTATTTTCCTTACTATGGAGTGTGCTACAAGTTGGTTAGATCATTCTTATCTCTAGCTTTTATTTTGCTTTCTAGGGTAGTCACTTCATCATCTTCTTCTCTTCTTAAATTTTCAAAATCTCCTCCTTTTTTTCAAAAACCTTCTTGTTTTCAAAATTAAACCTCTTTCATAATAAAACTTTGACTTTTGTCAAGTGATTTTCAAACTTTTTTTTATTTAATAAATGTCAATCAATGTTAATCATATTTTGACAAATTTCAAAAACACTTTAAAAAAGATCAACCTCATTCAAACTTTTTGTGTCTTTGCGCACTTTTCATTTTAAAACTTTTCATAAAGTTTAGACATGAGTAATTTCCATAGTTGAGATATAATTCTCCTATTCCCTATAGTATTAAGATGTTGATATTTTTCACTTATTTGTTGAGTGATAGACTTGTTGATTTTAATCCAAGCAAAACCCTCCATCTTTAGGTGATGCAAATGTTGTCTTATACTTGTGGCGACTAGTCGTAGTTTTCTCCTTAAAATGACGACTTGTCTTTACATTTAAAATCTATCAAGACCAACAAATTTTTGTTATTTGTACCACGAACTATGAGGTTTTGATCCTATATTGCACTTTGTGGGTACGTAGGCATGAGGCGATAAGTCTCTCCAAACACAAAAATATTAAAACTAATTTTCTTCTCATCTTCCCAATCTCTTTTCAAAAAAACCTTTTTCAAACCAAAAAGCGTAGATATTTCAAAGGGCTCCTATAGAGTATTATAGACGTTTTGGGTGCTAACACCTTCCCATTGCGCAACCAACCCCTTTACCCGAATCTCTGTTCATTTATTCTTTTTTTAGAACTCTTAGGATTTGTTCGCTCTTTTTCCTTTCCTTTTTTGGATAAAATAAAAGTGCGGTGGCGACTCTTACATTTTTTAGTTAAGTTAATCAATTGCTTACACTCACAAATTTCCCCGCTACACTAGGCAAGTGATATGCTACCAAATTTTTTGTGCCCTTTTTATCACGAATCTCAAGATCAAATTCTTGTAACAAAAGAATCCATCTTATGAGTCTTTGTTTTGAATCAGGCTTGGTAAGCAGGTATTTTATTGCTACATGGTCAGTATAAACAACAACCTTTGAACCAATTAGATAAGATCTAAAACTTTCCAATGCATACACTATAGCAACCAATTATTTTTATATGGTAGCATAATTAATTTTAGCTTCATTCAAAACTTTACTCGCATTATGTATAGCATTATTTTCTTTGTCTTTCTCTGGCCAAGAACTGCACCAACCACATAATCACTTCCATCACACATTAATTCAAAATCAAGTTTCTAATCAGAAGAAATGATTATGGGTGTAGTTATCAACTTTTCTTTTAAGTCCTAAAAAACAATTAAACAAGAACTATCAAAATCAAAAGACTTATCTTTGTTAAGCAGATTGCTCAACGGTTTGGCAATTTTTGAGAAGTCTTTGATGAATTTCCGATAGAATCTTGCATGACCTAGAAAGCTTCTGATTCCTTTGATATTCAATGGTGGTGGAAGCTTTTAAATCACTTCAACCTTTTCTTTATCAACTTCAATGCCTTTGGAAGAGATTTTGTGACCAAGAACTATGCTTTCCGTGACCATGAAATTGCATTTCTCCCAATTTAGAACCAGATTAGTTTCCACACACTGTTTCAGAACGGTGTCCTAAATTTTCAAACATAATTCAAAAGAAGGACTGAATACATAGAAGTCATCCATGAAGACTTTAATGCATTTCTCAATTAGATAAGAAAATATGGCTTCCACACATAGTTGGAAAGTTGACGGTGCATTACATAATCCAAAAGGCATCCTTCTATAAGCAAAAACACCAAAAGGACATATAAAAGTTGTCTTCTCATGATCTTCCAGTTTGATGGTGATTTGATTGTATCTTGAATAACCATCCAAGAAACAATAAAAATTTTGACCTGACAATCTTTCAATCATTTGATCTATAAATGATAAAGGAAATTATTCTTTTTCTAGTGGCTTGATTAAGCCTCTGGTAATCTAAGAACATCCTTTATCCCATCATATTTCTTGTTGAAATCAACTCATTCTTTTTATTTGTAATGATTGTCATTCCTCCTTTCTTGGGTACCCCTTGCATTGAACTCACCCTAGCACTATGCGAGATAGGATAAATCATGTCGGCCTCCAATAATTTCACTACTTCCTTTCTTACTACCTCTTTCATAGAAAGATTCAAACAATGTTGTGGTTGAGCTACCGGCTGGTAATCCTCCTTCATCATGATTTTATGCATACAATAAGTTGGACTTATTCCTTTCAAATTGAAAAGTGCACAATCCATTTCCTTTTGATTTTTCTTCAAAACTTCAATCAATTTCTATTCTTCCTTGTTGGATAATGAATTATTGATAATCAGAGGTTTATGACCACCCTCTTCAAGAAACGCATACTTTAAATGTGAGGGTAGAATCTTCAATTCAAGTTTAGAGTCATTTTTCTTTGACTCATCATTCCTATATTCAACTTTGTCTTCAATGGAAGGAATTTTTTCTAATGACTCAAGTTCTCTTAAGCATTCTTCAACATTTTTCTCTTCATCTTCATTAATAACTTTGAGTGCATTAGTTAGATCTCTCTCAAGAGGAGTAGAGAAGTGAACTTGTCTTCTCACATCCATGATGGCTTCGTTGGTGGAATCCATCTGGAAACAATCTCCTTTATATTTTGAGTGTTTCATGCCTTCAAAGAGGTTGAAGCACACTTTTTCATCTTGAACTCGAACTTTCATTAAGCCATCATCAATATTTATCATCATTCTTGCGGTTTTCATGAAAGGTCGGCCTAAAATCAATGTGCATCATCATCCTGTTCCATGTATATTAAACCAAAATCAAATGGAAACAAGAACTTTTCCATCTTAACTAGAACATCTTCAGTTACTCTATGCAGAAGAGTGGTAGATTTGTTAGCCAAGTGTAGTGTCATCTTTGTAGGTTTCACTACAGTGTGACCTAACCTCTAAACCATGGAAAACAAAATCAAGTTTATGCTAGATCCCAAATCAACTAATGCTTTTCCAATGTATACATTTTCTGTGCTGATAGGTAATGTAACCCTCCCAGGATCAATTTATTTTCGTAGGAGAGTTCTTTAAATGATGGCACTACAACTAACATCAAGATTGATGGTTTCTTGATCTGTATACCTTTTTTATTTGTGAGAATGTCCTTCATAAACTTAGCATAAGTTGGCATTTGTTCAAGAGCTTCAGAAAATGGAATAGTTATCTGCAAACGACTAAATATATCCACAAACCTTGCATAATGCCTTGCATTGTCTTTCTTGGTAGGAGCATGTCAATAAGGTAGGTGTTGTAATGGGATACTCTTCATTTTCCCCTTCTCCTCTTGATATTTTTGAGTTTTTTTCTTCTTTTCCTCTCTCTTTTTCTTTTCTAACTCATCTTTTTCAATTTTTTCATTTTCAACTAATTCTGCCACATTATTTTTTTCTACTTCAATCTCATCTTTTTCTTCTTCTCTTTCTATCACAACTTCCTTTTCCTCAACATCATCACCAATGCCATTTCAAATTTCTCTACCACTCCGAGTTAGAATGGACTTACTATGTTCCTTCGGATTATCTTGAGTATTTGCAAAAAATGTTACTTTTTTCGATCGGCTAATTGCTTAGCTATTTGACCAACTTGAGTTTAAAGATTCTTGATGGTTGGATCGGTGCTCTTTTGATTTTCCATGCACATTTACATAAACTAGTTCATATTATCCTCTATCTTTGAGTTCCTATCTTATGATTGAGGATTCTAATTATAATTCTGATATGGATTTTATCTATTGGAAGGTTTATCTTCTTTCTGCCACCCTTGGCCATATTGTGCATTGTTCCCTCTTTATTGATAACCAGAAGCATTTTGATATGGTGCTTTCCTTTGTTGATATTATTTTGATTTCCTATGTAATTCACCTCTTCATTGGCTTGAGGATAATAACCTAGGGGATGATCTCCATTGCAAAGTTTACTATATGATACCTGTTGATTTTTTGTTTGGGACTCCTTGCATATCCTTGAATTTTTACGGAAGCTTTGACATTTTCTTTGTAAGTTCCTCCACTTGTTGAGATGACAATTTTTTTGTGTGCCAGAATTGTATCATTTGTTCCCAACTCCATGATTTCAGCTTTCTTTTGTAGAGGCCATATATTATGTTGAACTTGGTGATCATTAATTGCCATTCGATCAATAATAGATACTGTATCTTTGACACTTTTAGACATTAAAGAACCACCTACAGTTGCATCCAAAATAAGTTTTGGTTGTGTTTGAAGTCCATTGTGGGAGATATGAATTTGAGTAAGATCATCAAAAACATGGTTAGAACATCTTCTCAACATTGATTTGTATCGCTTTCATTCTTCACAAAGGGATTCACTTGAACCTTGAGAAAACACATCAATTGTGGTTTTGGCTTCCATAAATTTGTTATGTGGAAAGAACCTATCAAGAAATTTTTCCTCAAGTGCATTCCAATATGTCATAGTCTGAGTAGGTTGATCAAGGTACCACTCTTTTTCTTTTCCAATCAAAGAATGAGGAAACAATATCATGAATACCTGTTCTTCTTCTACTTCAGGAGCTCCAATTGTACCAGAAATCTCATAGAACTTGGTAAGGTAAGTATATGGATCTTCATGGTCAAGCCCGATAAAAGGATTTGCATACAAGATTTGTAGCAATCCGGTTTTCATTTATGGATTTCTAGCATTTTGAGCAGATCTGACAACACTTCTATTCTTTCTTGGGTTGTTGACACAAGGCTCTCTTATAACTATTAGAGTTTCATCCATGACTTATTCAATAATATGAGTTGTTGAAGAAGTTCCTTCACGTTGGTCTCTTTGCTTAGCTAGTTGTCTTCTCTTTCTGGTTTTGCTATTGAGTTTTCGAGCTGTTCTTTCAATCTCAGGATAAAAAAGTTGATCTTCAGGTAAACTTCCTCGCATAAATAGAGTTCTGAAATGCTAACAAAACAAATTAACAAATATTAGGGATAATAAAAGGATATTTTATAATAGTACAAAATCACTTAAAACAATAAAATATGTTGTTATGCATGCAATATCTAAACGTCAATCCTCGGCAAGTACGCCTTTTTTTGAAACACTTTTTCTAGGGCAAGTATTTTTTTATCGTCTCCACAGGGATTAGTACGAGATCACCGCCATTCCACAGTTAATAATTTTTTAAGTAAGGGTTTCAAATGTTTTTCGATTGTGAAAAGAAACATTCACTGTAAAATGTAACAACGATAAATGATTCAGAAATTAAAGTTTAAAGAAACATGTCATGACTAGATTTCATTAACTTATCTCATATGTATTATATTAATCTAGTATGTGAACATCATTACCAATCAATATTTATCATGTATCACTCATCAACATTGGTTATGTATAAACAATGACGCGATATTTCACCGTATTGTTTAATCGATGATCTCTCTACCTATTAAACAATACAATGATGTTTAAGACTTGATACTTGTGAATATCAAATCCCAAATCCATCTCTAGACTTTGGTTTTTGATAGATGAAGATCTTAGGTCAAGACTTGGAAGATATTTCTCAATATTCATTCAAAATCATAGATTTAACATGTAACCAAAGATAACATCAATATTGATTCATAACATGTTCACAAAATAACGATCAAACGAAATACATACAAGTTTAGCTAATTACATCTAAATCGGACACAAGAGATTTAGCTACACATTATCACTATAGCTTGTTTCACTAGAAAGTAGAAGAGATAAAACAGCATCAACAATGGTTTCCCAAAGATTGATGCAAATTCAACTTCGATTCTTCAATTCCTGAGTTTATCTGATTTTTTGGTGTATTTGGTGCCCAAAGTTTGTGTCTAGCCCTCTTCAAATGAATTGAGAAGGTATTTATACAAACCAGAAAAAACAGGTTGTGCTAAGCCCCAACAGACCGCGTTTAGTGCGACTACAGGAAAAAAAACCCATCGAACCGTCTTAAGTGGCACTAAGCGACACCAGACCATGCTTAGCGCGAAAACCATTGCCTTGAGAGGTTGGATGGCACTATGACCGCGCTTAGCCCCACCTATTGGCATGCCTTTGATCTAAAAATGCATGTAGAAGCCATTGTCTTGACTTTTAGCACCCAAAGTTCCTCCAATGCAACAAAACTACAAAATTAGAAGTAAAATGATCAATCTACTCAATATTTACATGATTAAAATAAAAAGCTATATTTACACAAAAGTTGAGGGATTGACTTACAAATCCAATGAATTAAGTTAATAAGAGCCATAACTCTCAAGGGTTGGCCTAGTGGTGGAGGTTTGGGTCTTGAGAGTGTGCTTCTCTCAAGGTCTAAGGTTTGAATCCTATTAGGTGCAATCAATCCTTGTGTTGAGAAAAACCATATGGAGCTTTGCTCTGGCTTTAAACGGGACCCTCGCTAGTGGACAGTGGGATTGGTCCTCTTGGGTTCGTCGGTTGCAAGGCCGGATTCCAAGATTTCAAAAAAATAAAATAATAAGAGCCATAAAATCAACAACTAATCAACATAATTTGGATCTTAACATCAACCTAAATAGTCTTTTGATAAAATCAACCAACCAATACGTAGTTTTCTACGAAGAACTACGTAGCTTTAAATTCTTCATTGTACCTGAGGACACGTAGGAGCGAGACCCGCAATCTCTTCAAGCACCCTAATAGAAACCTTTTTTGCGACCCCTTTCTTTTCCTTTTCAATATTTAATCACTCGAAAAAACAAATAATGTAAGCTAACACTCGATCACAAATTTAATTAAAAGGTTCTTGTTATGTACAACGGATGTGAGAGGTGTTAATACTTTCCCCTTGTATAATCGAATCTCGAACCCAAATTTGGTTGCGACGACCATCTTCTTTTTATTTTAAGGTTTTTATCGATATTTTATCTTTCCTTCTTTAGAATAAATAAATTTCAATGGTGACTCTGTTTAGCCATTCTATGATCGCGCAAACACTCATAGGTCGTATCTTTCGCTCTGCGACAATATGAATTGATTTATGTGATAACATGAATTATGTATTGTATTATAGGAATTTCATGTAATGATTTACTATGAAGATTGTATGTTCTTGTTAGTGAAGATGGTATGTGTTGGTGTTCATATGTGTGTTGTGATTTTGATGAATAAAACATATACAATCCATGATTAATCTAAGAAAAGGCGTGTTAATTGATAGATAGATGATGTATTGATGTTAGATATAGTTTTCCCTAATTTTATTGATTTATTTGAGGGTTAGGAAGAGAAAATCAGAGTTGTAAATCAAACTCCATGGCAAAAATGTAGTTTCTGCCTTCTAGTTCAGGGTGACGGGTGTCACCATCATGACGACCAGGTCGTCACAACCTTTGAAGGCGCTGACAGATGTTAGCTTCCGAACAAGTAGATCGTCATGGTCCCCAATCCCAATTTTTTGGGGCGAGTGTCATAGAAATGATGGGTAAGTGTTGTGGGTGGGTGACGGGCAGCTCGTCATGTTGCTAGAATGAGCATCGTTTTTTCAATTGCATGGAATTGAGTTATCGGTTCCAACTTTTGAGGTTTTGTTGTGATTATGCTACTGCTTGGCCACTGTTTAGAGGTATTTGGGTGTTGTTTATTATTTATTGTAGAATTAATTAATTGTTGTGTATTGAGGATGATGTTGTGCGTGATTGTGGTAATTGTATGGTGATAATTTTGGTGATATTGCATGTTGTTGAAAATCATGCATCATGGTGTATGGACTTTGGTCAAGTTTTAGTGTGCTCTGGTATGATCGTGTGGATTCAGGAGGGAGTAGATGGTTCCAGATGGGAATTGGTGAATTGCTACTAAAGGTGTTGGTATCGAATTGGTGTGCTCTGGTCCAATGGTGTGGATTTAGGAGTGAGTAGATGGCTCAAAATGGGAATTGGTGAAGCGTTACTAAAGGTGTTACTGGAGAATTGGTGGGCTCTGATTCTGAGGGAATTCAGGAGCGAAATGGACATGTGTTGTCCCTAATGGTACCACATGCATGTAGAGTCGTGATGTTGAGTACATTGCATCTATTGTTTGCATTTGTAATTAAATGATTATGTTGATATTGGTGGCTGAGAATACTTATGTGGTTAATGTGAATGAATTGTGTTGAAATGACATGAATTAGATATGTGATTGTTGATGTTTTCTTAGGCTACCCTTGCATACTTTTTGCACCATTATATATTTCGAGTGTATTCTCACCCTTTGTTGTTTGTGTGGTTTTTTTTCTCCTTCTTGAGGTACAGACGAGCAGGTAAATGAGTAGCTGCTAGTAGCTGAAGGATGGCGTTGAGGCTATTCTTCTTGTCTTGTTTTATGCGATATTTAGATTCCCTTGCTCTAATCAGGGAGGGAGAACATTCTATTTTATTAATTGTTATTATTTTTTAGGTTGTTAATGTTGAAGGATTCTGCTAACCAAGTTTTGTGTTTTAAAATAAAGTGTTATGAGACTTAATCGTTTGTTGAGTTACCTTATTTGATTTATTTTTCGTTGCGATGAACTTATGTAAAGGCGAGCATGTGTTGTTAGATGTTTAAGTTATTACATGTTTTATCTAACCTGTGTTACGGACAGGTTTATATTGTATTTGTGTGACACCTTATGTGTATAGTTATTTTAAATTTGTATTATTTAGTGTTGGCGTGTTTAGGGTGTTATAACCAATGTCAGATGCACACCGACCTACACCACGCTTGTCGCAACTGCGAAAAAGGGCCAGCGAGAACAAACAGAAGAGTCGCCACCGAATGTTATTTATCCCAGAGAGAGGGAAAGGAAATGATCGAAGAAAAACTAAGAGAACAGGAAAAATAAGGTCATCGCAACCAAATCTTGGGTTCAGGAGTCGGTTACGCAAGGGGAAGGTATGAGCACCCCTCACGTCCATTGTACTCAACGAGATCCACGCGTGTTATCTAATCTATGGGTGAAAGTTATCTAAAAGCTACTACTAGACAGGGGTGGAAATAAAGAACAGACTCGATAGGACATCACCACCCTATGCCTACGTATTCCTTCGTGCAATGGGAAAGTTAGAGTCGACGTAGTTCGAAAAACTACGGGTGATGGGGGGAGGTTGCTCGTTAAGACATCGCCGTCTTGTGCCTAGGTATCCTCATCTGGTATGAGAAGTCAGAGCAAATGTAGTTCGGGTAACTACGGATGAGAGGATAGAAGTGTGTTCGCCAAGACATCGTTGTCTTGTTCCTACGTATTCTCATATGGTATGAGAAATCATAGCAAACGTAGTTCGGATAACTACGGGGGGGGAGAGAAAAGGGTGCTCGCCAAGACTTCGCCGTCTTGTGCCTACGTATTCTCATCTGGAATGAGAAATCAGAGCAAACGTAGTTCGGGTAACTACGGGGGGAAAAAAGAAAAGGGTGCTCGCCAAGACTTCGCCGTCTTGTGCCTACGTATTCTCATCTGGAATGAGAAATCAGAGCAAACGTAGTTCGGGTAAACTAGACCACTGGTTGGTTAAGCGTTTTTTCTATGAGCGACGTTAAATCTCCATTCCAGCAGTTAGGAACGATGCCTGTTTGTGGTAGAACGGAAAAGTAACGTACTATTTTTTGAAAATGAAGTTTTAACAGCAATCCCGAAGGAATGAAAAGATTTGAATTTTGTTTGTGAGTTTTAGTGAAGTGGATTGAGTTAGTTTGAGACTCACGTCGCACTAAAGACTATGACACGAGGGCGAATGCGTCGCATATTGCCCAAAGGGCATACACTAAACACTCTAGACAAGCGAGGACAAACCCCCCACTCATCATCTCCCATGTACTTAAGGCTCGTAGCGCACGATGCTTATCATTCTTTATTAAGTATCTTGAAGAAATTTTGAGATGAGAAAAGAGAGACGCACATAAGGACCTAGAGGAAACTGAATCCTAACTGTTATCATGCAGAGTGGCCCTAAGATCAGGATTAGGAGGGAAGTCTACATAATGTTGTCATGCTCGGATTGAAAGCCTAATTAGTCAAAACTAAATCTAAATTCTAACTAGTTAAAATCTACAAGAAATTAAGTTCTAAACAAAAGGTAATGCGACAGTTACCAAATAACCGCCCTCTTTCCACACTCGCGACAGTTAATGTGAACTGTCGCAATTATTTTAGCCAATCATAATTATTATTATTTTTATTCCTTTAACTTTCTACTTTTTTCTTTCATTTTTATTTTCTAACCTTTTCAATTTTATTAATTAATTTAAGTAACAATATTAATATATATATATATATATATATATATATATATATATATATATATATATATATATATATATATATATATATAAATGTTTTATGGAGATTATAAATACATTACAAATTATAAATTATAGATTAAAAACATGTTTAAGCTTTAAAATATTGAAATTTTTTTCCTGAAAAACAACTTCATCGAAACTGTTTATCGAGCAGAGTGAAACTTGTAGACTCCACCATCTTCTTCTCGCAAACGGTTTTCGAAAGATTCCAAAACCCTAAACTCAACCATCTTCAATTTGACCTTCAATTCTTTTTTAATCATTCCTTCATCTTTCAATTTTCCGATTTTCTCTTTCTCTCAAATTCTGTCACAAAACCCCTTTCATGGATGTATTAGTGAAGACAGAATCGGAATCCACAACAGTTTCTAGGTTTTGGTTTCGAATTCTTCTAGTGGCAGTTGAATTGATCCCCGAGTTAGTCGGTCCAAGAGTTTAAGAAAAAAACCTTTCATTAGTAATGTTGATTGCGAAAATTGATGTTATGTGTTGCTGATTTTTTTTTGTAGCTATCAACTTGAATCACTAGACAAAGCGATTCGTGAAAATACTATAGTGTTTTTAGAGACTGGTTCTGGAAAGACTTTGATTGCAATTATACTTCTTAGAAGCTATGCTTATTACCTCTGAAAGCCTTCTCCTTACATTGCAGTTTTTTTGGTTCCCAAAGTTGTACTGGTTTCACAAGTATGCTGCCACTTTTATGATGACTTTTGCCTATTTTAGATACATTATGATTAATTACTATGTGATTTTTTAGGATTCATTGTGCTTGTTTGTTTTGATCAATTGTGTATTCTAGCAAGCTGCAGCCTTGAGAAATCACACTGATTTGAAAGTTGATAATATTTAACTGTTTCTATTTTGTGTTTATCAACATTAGTGTCATGTTTGAACGACTTGTGAAGAATGGAAGTGAGTTTGAGAAAAAGACTAAGCAGCACATTAAGGAATATGCAGATGCTGGTTTGAGGACCCTGATATTGGCCTATTGCGAACTTGAGGAAGAAGAGTACACTCTTTTTAATAAAGAATTGATGGAAGCCAGGAGCTTAGTAAGTGCAGATCGAGAGCAGATTGTGGAGGATGTATTAGAAAAGATCGAAAAGGATTTAATTCTTCTGGGTGCTACCGCAGTTGAAGACAAACTGGGGTATGTTACAACTAGTGATAAAGTTATTTATGCTCAGTTCTCAGCTAGCTTTTTGAAGTTTGAACTAAGTGCGTTTAAAACTTTGCAATCGCTTTTTGACATATAGGTTCCTGAATGTATTGATAAGCTAGCACAGGAAGGAATAAAGTTATGGGTTTTGACTGGTGATAAAATGGAGACAGCAATCAATGTCGGGTGAGTTCGTACTTATCAACAGTTTTGAAAATTCTGTCATAGTAATATGAAGTCATTGGTATGATGATTTCAGTGTCACCATAGGTTTTCTTGTAGGTTACTTCGGCAAGAAATGAAACAAATTATCATTAGTCTGTCTATATGTGTACCCTTGTTTCTTCCTATAATGCTGATTTGAACATGTTTAGTCTTTCTATTACAATAATGCAGGTTACTAGATTAGTAAAGATTAAAACAGGTTGTACTAATCTTGCAATCGGCGATGGTGCAAATGATGTTGGAATGCTCCAAGAAACAGATATTGGAATTGGTATAAGCGGCGTTGAAGGAATGCAGGCAGTTATGTCTAGTGATATTGGAATCTATGCAACCTGCTGCTGGACCGGCAACTCCACCACCTACTGTATAGACTGCTGATACTTCAATCAAGTTTCAAAGCACACCGCAATCAAGTTTCTGGCATCATTTTGGATACTACCCATCAACAACTATGCAGCTGCAATTGGTGATGTGAATATCAATTTAAATGCATGGTTTAGGTACTTATTTTGTAGTTTTATTTATTCGTTGTTGTTTCAACTCAGTTGTGTTCACATTGTACCTTATAGTATCAAGCCACATGTATGTCATTAACTTGGTTGTATTAGAGAAAATGTTACTACAAGTTATTATTGTCACCTCAGTGTTAAAATTAAGAAAATCTCAGTGTTAAAAACAATTGTTTACTGAACTTTGTTACTACTGTCATCATTTAAATGTGATTTTATCATCAATTTGATTCTCTAAATATATTGCCGCTGCTGGGATTATATCTTGTTAATTACACTATTTTTCCGCTGCTGTGATTAATTTCTGCCTGCTATTTGAATCACTTCGGTTACCTTTCAAATTAAATTTTATGTTATGCAAGTTACTATGCTGAATGCGTATTTGATTTAATTTTGGTGATTTTGTATTTATGTTCTTCGTTGTGTATTCAATGAATCACTTGCTACTAGTAATTTCTCTGCAAAATGTTTGTATTTATTTTGTATTTATGTTGTTCGTTGTATTTATACATGTTTAATGCTTATTTGATGAACATTGATGATCTGGTTTGCTATTAAGTCATGCCCATATTGTTCTGGCACTTATTATACTACTCACTGCGCAGATATGTAATGCAGTTGCTGTGGCTGGATTACTAAATGCAACTCTTGTTATTCCAATATTCCATTTAAATAGTGTATGGAGGGATTCAAGGTATTTGCTTTTGTTATGCTTAGTTTGAATCTGCTTAATGGCTATCAAATCTCATTGCAATAGCTCAAACTATTTGAGTTTCTTTTCAACCGTGTCATTCACATGTGTGTTTGAATTTGAAAAATGAATTGGTTTTCAACATTCTACTTCCTTTAGGTCCACCATTTTTGAGTCACGTGCAAGATAAATCTGATAGGATCTTATTTTAAAAAGATTATACAGTCTGGGGACAGAAGATCACCTTGAATTTTTTAGAGTAAATTTTTGGAGCTGACTCCACTTGATGGAAACTGCTAAGGTTGTTGCATTAAATCTTTGGAATCAACTTCAAATTTAAGGATTGTAGTGTATGTGTAGGGAATAACTAATCAACTAATACCATGCATCTTAGCTGGGGAAAATAAGTGAGGCTCGGTACTATATAGAGCATACTTCTATTTTTCTACTGTGACTGTTTTCTTAATTCTTATTTATCATCATTCTCTGGAATTGATGTCTTACAGATACTTGATAAGTTTTCTAAATGAAAAGAGACAGCTCTGCTTACCTCATCAATTTGAGCATTGGTCTTTTGCTTTTTTGACATATTTAGCCTATTCACCTAGAACAGGAGACCACTTGAGTATCCTGAACGTCAGAGTCATCTTAAACTTACTTATGGATGCAAGCAAGACTCATTAGTAACAGTTACCAATGTTGAACTGAGAGTCTATTACAATAGTTGCCACAACATTGGCTTATAGTATGTCATTCAAATGAACTACTTTTTTAAAGAATGATGTTCTCCATTATGTTCTTAACTGAGACATCTGATATGCAACCTTTGTTTTGTATATATCAAGCATAGAGCTCTTTAGGTTTTGTAGTCCTCTTGTTTAAGTTAGAAAAGTTTACGAATTCTTCATCTTGCAGCCACTTCAGTGACATTTTCGATGAAAAATTCTTCATACAGTCACTCGAAAAACATGTGCATGTGGTAAGAGAACTTCCAGTTGACGTACTTGAACGGTTTGGCAATAACATAAGTAACATTGTCAATCTCAGATTAAATTTAGTTGTTTAAATATAATCTTCCCGCTTTTTATGTGATTGACAGGGAGTAAAAATTGTGTTTCTGTTGCATTGCGAGCATCAATTTTATTTCGATATAAGAAACCTTGTATTATTTTTCAGCCGAGGGTATATCACACATTTACCAAGGTAATGGAGGCAAAGAAGTTGTACACGGAAGAGGGAAATATTAACCCAAGCAAAGAAGAATTAGCAAGAAGGGTAGGAATTTCAGCAGGCAAGGTTGACCTTTTGCTATTTTTTGCAAGAAGTCCAATTTCTATGCAGAAAATTGTGGGAGCTGACACAGATACAACTTTCCAGGTATTGTATTCAAGGATGAATAATTTCTTTCTCCTGAAACTTGACTAACTATGCATTCCTCATTTCATACTTATATATAAGTGTGTAACTTTCCAGGTATTGTATTCAAGGCTGAATAATTTCTTTCTCCTGAAACTTGACTAACTATTCATTCCTCATTTCATACTTATATATAAGTGTGTGTGTGTGTGTGTGTGTGTGAATATTTGATTTATAAATGATTTTATTTCTTTGCATTATGCTCTTGCAGGTTGTCATTGATTCAGCCGCATCTCTTGATGACGCGGGGCCTAGTGGTAATACTATGGGGAATAATAGTATGGATTCTTCCAGGGGATATGGTGCTCCTGTGAGACCATATTTTGATCGAAGTTCTGTGAGGCCTTATTTTGATCAAAGTCCCGTGAGGCCATATGGGAGGATGTACGATAACCTGGATTATGACAATGTGAGTATAGACTATATAGCTTCATTACTATTATTTGCATTGCTGAGAAAATCTGAGAAATTAATAGAAAATGACAACACAAGTTTTGGGGAACGAGAATGTTCAAATATGGCGACGTTGATACTAGAAAGGGGGTTGGTGAAGCCAAAAGATTAGCAGCAACTAGAAGACTACAAAACTGATTATGAAGGGCTCATGATGATACTAGAAGACCACAAGTGATTTTCTTTATTGGTGCTAACTGGAAGTAATTTTTAAGCTTTTGTAGATGTTCATGTCTATCCTCTAAGGCAAAATCATACCAAAGAATTCTTCCGCCATCGGTAGAAAATCTTGGATCATCACTTGGTGTGAAAAATTGGGCAGAATATCTTGGATCATCATAGGTTGTACAATTATATTGATTATATTGTATATATCAAGTTATAGATTATGACATTTGATCATTTAGATATTCATAAGTATATATTTAGTAGAAAATATAATAAGTTATTTAGAAAAGTGATATAATGAAATATCAAATTTTTTTTAAGTTATATAAATTTATATATTTGTTATATGTGAGTTTTTATATATTTGATATACGTGAGTCTTTATATATTTGATATATTATAAAAAAAAAATAGTTTAAATTAAAAAAATTATTATAAAAAAGAAAGAGATGAAAGTAATTTAAATAAAAATAGAATATTATAAAAAAAAATTCTATAGATAAAATTACGACGGTTTAAACCATCGCAACTAGCATAAATAATATTTAGAATTAGTAAATATAATTACGACGGTTGAAAACCGTCATAATATGGAGATTACGACAGTTAATTACCCGTCGTGAAAATAAATAATATTTAGAATTAGTAAATATAATTACGACGGTTGAAAACCGTCACAATATGGAGATTACGACAGTTAGCTACCCGTCGTGAAAATAACGACGGTTTGTACGACAGTTTTCACAACCGTCGCAATATGGCCTCGCGACGCACGTTTCTGCGACGGGGTTGAAACCGTCGTAACTTACAAATTGCGACGGTTAAAACCGTCGTAATATGTCAAAATGAACCGTCGCAGTTTGCCAATTTTCTTGTAGTGTAAGAATAAACTAAATAAAAATCTAATTAAATCTTAAACTAAAGTATATTAAGCTTAAGTTAATCTAAGTTAAATCTAAACTATAAGAACTAATCTATAAAAAAACTATTAAACCAAACAAACTAAAAAAAACTGGAACAAGGGGAAGAACTCTCGTTGGGTTTCAAAAGCCCAGGCCTAATGGCCTTTAAAATTGCAGTCAAGGGGGGTGCAGCGAGTGAAACTGGGGTGGCGAAGAAGCTCCAGCGCATGGGCTAACCCCTCGGGCCCAAAGACTTTTGAACACAGGCCAGGGGTGCGGTCAGCGACAACGGGGTGCAGTTGGAAAACAAATATATGGGCCCTAAGAACCCGACCCACACTAAACCTAAAACCAACAAGTACAACAAACAGAAGCCAAGCTTCCCGTTCCTTTCCCATCATTCTCCTAATCTCCCTTTCACCGATGTTCACCTCTTTCTTCCCTTTCCAAATTTCCTCACCCTTTCTCATTTCGAAACGATCCAAAATCCCTCTCCAACATTATCCTCACTTCAACTCTCACCAATCGTTCCATGGCTTCTTCAATTGAAAAAACTAAAATTACTTCTTCAGATGCGTTTATTGCGAACGATCTTCAATGCTTCTTCAACCATCACTTATGTCGCCTACTTCTTGTTGTATATGCTTTCTCGACCTCACGGCGGCAGACGTTAATGGTAAAAATGGTGCCGATGGGTTGTTGTCGTGCTTTGAAGATGAGGATAGGGGTATATGGCGGTGTCCGGTGAACGGGAAAAGGGAATAAGATGTGGTGATTCGAGCTGTTGGAGGTGATAGGTTCGTGAACTTTTGTGAGATTTTTTGGATGCTCAAAGTTTTGTCAAGATGTGCTCAAAATGAGAAATAAGGTGCCAGTTTTGACTCGTTTCAGGTTTGGTTCGTGCTTCACCTATTCCCTTCATCTCCCCTTTTCTGCTGATTTGCGTTTGGTTGTATTTGGCTTTTATTGAAGAGTTGTTGTAGAGTTGATAAGTGTTGCGGTTGTGACAAAACAAGGTTGAAGTTAGGGCGGTGGTTGTTGACTGATATGGTGTCAAGGTGGTGGCTGCATTTTTGGATGCTGGAGCTTGTTGGTTTAGACGACTTTCTATGTTGTTAATTTGTGAGGAGAAAGAGTGTTGCAGGGGCAGAGAGATTTAGGTTCATAACGGAAAGCGAAGATCAAAATGTGGCTATAGGGAAGTTCAAAGTTGGAGAGTTATGGTTTTCAAAGTTTTTTTGATTTTTGAAGAAGAGATGAACAAGTTAGAATCCCCTCCCCCTTTTTCTGATTTCCTTTCTTCCCCTTTTTATCGAATCACAAACTTTCCTATTTTTTCTCCCTTTTTCTTTAAATTCACTTCAAAAAAGCTAATTAATTCCTTATTGTACACAATGGCAGGTTGAGATAGTGGTGGTCTGACATGCGGTTTTCTGAGGTGATTTGTCGTTTGCAATATTGGCGTAGCGTGGGTCTGCTGCGGGTTCGTACAAATCGAGCAGGGTAGTGCAAGCTAGAAAAATAGTCGTTGTTACGGTTTTGGTGTTGAGATTCTGTTAGGAAAATATCCACCACGTAAATACCTCTTTTTAATTTCCTTGACATTCTCTTTTGTATCTTTTTTATGTAGCAATTATGTGCGCAGCGA
The DNA here is from genome assembly GCA_963859935.3 of Lathyrus sativus. Classification (NCBI taxonomy): domain Eukaryota; kingdom Viridiplantae; phylum Streptophyta; class Magnoliopsida; order Fabales; family Fabaceae; genus Lathyrus; species Lathyrus sativus. The sequence continues at coordinate 942,882,527 of OZ012735.1, forward strand.
CTTGGAAGAATTATGTGCGCCACGTAATGCTATACAAATGGAGTTTTTGAATCAAGGTTGGTGTTTGTCGCTTTCTGTTTATTTTGAACAATGAATTCCGAATTGTAAGCTGAAGATGGGCTTGTAGGAAATTTGGATATGGGCTTGGGCCCTATAAAAAAAAGTTTATTTTGTTGTATGTGGGTTAAAGGTTAATGAATTGAATATTAAATGGTTTAACAAATGGGTATGACTTATGGACAAAATTTTGGACTTGGGTTATGGATAGTAAAAACAAAAATTGGAATTGATTAAAAATGTACTTTTTGGAAATGGATATTTATAAAATGAATTGAGATGAAATTAAAATGGATATAAAAATGGATAGGGTTTATGGTTATAGATTTGGATAAAATGAACAAAATGAGAATAATATTGAAAATGGATATTTGGGTTGAATTCAAACAATGAATATGGTTACGGAAGGGTTTGGATGGGTGCTTTCAAATTTGGATAAAAGAGAGATAATGAACATAAAACAAACTTCCAAAGCCAACATCTTGAATGAGCCAACCTTGGAATCTCCTGAATCACTTTGAATTTATTTGAATAAATCTCCGGGAAAATAAATCCACAGACGAAACAAATTGAACATATAATCACGATGATCTTGACCTTTGAACTAAACTATCCAAGAACCAATACTTGATAACCTGACTCAAAATTATGTCATCATCCTGATAAACTTGAGCTCTTCCACCAGCAACCAACTTGAATCAAAGGAAAAATGAAACTCTGGGCTCTTGATGCCTGACAAATCTTGAAGAATATAAGCCTGATACTTGATGATTTAACTCAGAGAAAACTCTCGATCCCACGCCTTAGAAGACCAATGCAAAGTATGATTATGAATTATGAACTTATGATGATGCAAATGAGCGCAAAGCAAAAGCCAGCTATGGTTAGAAAAAGTGAGGGCAAATTTTGGGGTGCAACAACACTCCAATTGAACTTCTCCACTCTATGACATTGCCTTGGCTCTTTTACTAGTGAGGAGTGGACATTTTGGGCTCGTTCGCTTTGGCGCCAAGGCAGCTAAAATTCTTGATTGGGAGGATCGACTACTTCACCAAGTGGATAAAAGTGAAGGTCATCACCAAGATAACAACAGAAATAGTTTTCCATTTCTATTGGAAGAAAAGTTTGTGCAGATTCGGGTTGTCGGGCCTCATCGTCTCTGACAATGTAACACAATTTATCAACACCATGCTCAATAACTTTTGCCGTGAACTGGGTGTAAAAACGAAGTTCGTCTCAGTTTTCCATCCACAAGCCAATGGAGAAGTAGAGTCAACAAACAAGGTGATCCTAAAGAAGGTTAAAAAGAAGTCAGATGATGCCAAAGGGTTGTGAGATGAATTAATCCATGAAATATTATTGTCATATCATAACACTCTCCAATACTAGAGAAACCCCCTTTACCGTGGTATATGGGGTAAATGCAATGTTTCCTGTTGAGATCAACAGTACACCTTCATGGTGTCGTTCTTAGTTCAACTAGGAATTGAACGATGTAGGGCTAAAGTATATTGCTGATTTGAATGATGCAGGGCTAAAGTATGTTGCTGATTTGATCGATGAAGTAAGAGACGTTACCGAATCCGGGAGTTTGCCACCAAGAAAAAGGCGATTAGGAGATATAACTCCAAAGTCATGCCATGAGAAATGTAGAAGGACAACTTGGTGCTAAGACATGTGGTTCTGGAAGCACAACAAAGAAAATTGTAGCCCAACTAGAAATGACCGTATTGTATACTCCAGAAGTTAACACATGGAGTGTATAAGCTGCAAGAATTGGATGGGAAACTCGTTCCTAAGACATGGAACTTCATTTGTTTAAAATATTATTATATTTAAGTTACCGGTGATATTTTAGGAGAGGCACGTCGCCAACTAATGTACAAACTTTTAAATATCCATGTCCAATGAAAGTGTTTCGGTTTTTACTTTGATGTACATTAGAATTCTACGCGAAGATCCTTGTCATCCTACAAGATGGTTATATTTTTGGACTTCTGCTGGAAGATCCTTGTCGCCCTACAGGGTAATTATATTGATGGACTTCCACTTCTATATCTTTGTCACTCTACGGAGTATTTATATCGCTAAACTTCTATAGGAAGATTCTTGTCTTCCTATGGGGTGATTATACCATTTAACTTTCACATGAAGATCTTTGTCGTCCTATGGAGGCAATGCTAATGAACAATATGCATGGAGATTGGCTCTTCTAAACGCCTCATCTGAGAGACTAAGAGTCTCATCATACAGGCTATAACTTAAATTCTCCCCAAGTTCTGATCCAAGAGACTTCGCTTAAAAGTCTTGTCTGAGGGTTTGGATCGAAGACTCTCCCAAGAGACTCAATGCCTCACTTGAGGGACTTAGAGTCTCATAAGATAAGATCAATATATAATCTTTCCTTAAGGACTTAGAGTCTGATCTAATCTAAACGCATCGCTTAAGGGACTAAAAGTCTCGTCATCCAGGCTTCAACTTAATGTCTCGCCTGAGGGAATTGATCGAGGTCTGACCCAAAGACTTCTCTTAAAAGTCTTGTCTAAGATTTTGGACCAAAGCCTCGCCCGAGAGACTCAACGCCTCTCGTGAGGGACTTAGAGTTTTGTTAGACAGGCTCAAGATATGATTCTGTCTAAAAAAGACTTAGAGTCCCATCAAACAGGCTCATCTAAACACCTCGCCTGAGGGACTAAGAGTTTTATCATTCAGGCTTCAACTTAAATCTCGCCCATGGGGCTCAACCAAGGTCTGACTTAAGAGACTTCGCTTAAAACTTTTGTTTGAGGGTTTGGACCAAAGTCTTGCCCAAGAGACTCAACGCATCGCCTGAGGGACTAAGAGTCTCGTCAGACAGACTCAACATATAATCTTGCCTAAGAGACTGAGAAGAAATTAAAGCACTTCACCCTTTATCAAGCCTTTGTGCTTGAGAGAATATGTAGTGATATATTTGTAAAGACCTGCCGAGGGAGACGAAGTCATGGACTCCCTTCTAGGGGAGACACCATTCTACCGCTCGCAATTGAGAGAGGCCTCGCCTTTGATGCCCCTACTCGCCCTATCATGAGAAACATGGAAAAAGATACGTCTCGATCAAAGAGATTTTAGATTTAACAAACTAAATTAAGTCTTCATAGGAAGTAGGGACTCAACGATCCACTACAATGATAAAATGGGTGATTATCATTCCCGAGAGACTTTAACTCCAGACCCATAAGCCTCTATAAATACCTCATCCATAGCATGAGGAGAAACAACTCATTACGTACACAAAAGTATCACATAAACATAGAGTTTCTCACCCCACGCGAGTTTGCTCTCTCCATAGTTAAAGACGCAACTAAATAAATTTTCTCACTGTTGTGAGCAAGCCCTCACCTATAGAAAATCACTAAGCCCTCTGGCCATCCCTACCAACATAAGAGTGCAGACATGCTCAACGTATAATCTTATCTGAGAGATTGAAAAACAATTAAAGCACTTCACTCTTTATCAAGCCTTGTGTTAGAGTGACTATGTAGTGATATATTTGTAAAGACCTGTAAAGGGAGAGGAAATCATGGAAGCCCTTCTAAGGGCAACACCTTTCTACCGCTCGCAATTGAGGGTGACCTCGCCTTTAACGGCCTTACTCGCTTCGTCATGGAAAACGTGAAAAAAGACATGTCTCGATCATAGTGAATTCAGAGTCAACAGACTAAACTGAGTCTCCTTAGTAATTAGGGATTCAACAATCCACAACTATGACTAAGTGAACAATTATCATTCTCGAGAGACCCTAACTTCATCCCCATATGCCTCTATAAATACCCCCATCCCTAGCATGAGGGGAAACAACTCATAACATACACAAAGTATCGCATAAACACAGAGTTTCTCGCCTCACATGAGTTTACTCTCTCCGTAGTTAAAAACACTATCAAACAAAGTTTCTTACCATCGTGAGTAAGCCCTAACTCGCAAAAAAATCATTAAGGCCTCTAATCACCCTTACCAGCATAGTGGTGTCACAAATTATGTACTTTTTGATAAGTACAGTCCTTATCTGAGAAATTATTTTGGATGGTCAAACGACGATTTAGTTTCTCTTTAGAGAACTATTCGAATTTCTCTTCATTCGAGAAATTGTATAAGGAGTCAAGTGACAATTATTGAATTCTCTTTAGAGAATTATTCGAATTTCTCCTAGTCCGAGAAATTACTTAGGATGGTCAAATGACCATTATTTTAGAGTGTATTTTTAGACCGATTATTTATTGTGCAATAATAATCATATCAATTTTGAACTGAGTTGTTTTACCATAGGTGTGTCGTGATTTGTAATGTCTTACACAATTTTGAACAATATCACAAAATATGTTTAAAAAGAGTGATTTAGTCCGAGACTCATTACCGCAAAACGTCGTAAAAAGAATGATCTTGTGCGCAACTCAATTAACATATTTTCAAAATTGTAAATCAACATTATTATATGACAGACTGCAGAAGAGCATTAATTAGTTTTTCACCTTTTAGTTCTGTCTTGCTTGCGCTGCTGTCTCCTCTGCTTTACAATTAATAACTTCACACCATTTTCTTCCACACATTATTTACTCTTTTTCCATTACTTCTCTGTCTCTCTCCTCCCATTCCCTCAACCTCAACCTCTTTCCTACCCTTTTTTTCCCTATCAAACCCAAAGGTGATCGATCAATGTACTTCTAAGTTCTACTACTCCATCTTCACCTTAATTTTTCCATTTTTGAACCATCATATCCTTGGTTTCTTCTACACAACACATTATTCTATACATAATATCTGACAACACTCTCAAGGAACAAGATCTGCATGTTCAACATGTATGTCTCCTTTTCATTGAATAATAACTTGATCTTATCTTATATGTTGTCATTATAATTTTTATTATCTTCTTATGTATTTTCTCACCCATTTATTAGTGTACTATTACAAATTTTGTTGTTATCTTTTACTACTTGTTAGTTAGTATGATGATTACGTAACATTTACTTGATTGATCCACCCATGCTATTTGTCTGGTACCATCTTTTTGATTCTCTGTTATGATATCATATTCACACTTTTTCTTTCTGTCTTTTTCTTCTTTTGCGTTTTTCACTTTATCTCTTGTTTGTTTATTATAATCATGAATTATGATTATTCTGTACTACTTGTTTTTGCTATATGCTACTTTTACTTTTCTCATTTCTAGATGTTCATTTGATCTTGGATTCCTTAAAGATCTGTCTTTGTGTTCTTCAAAGTTTTACTGCACAGTTCATGGATTTGATTTAATTTAATTTATAGTATCAAACTCTTCGTTTCGATGAGGTCAATGAAGGACAAATAATAAGACAAGTTTTTAGTATATTCTATTTCATGTTCACATGTTTTAAGACTTTTATATTTCACATTATTGAGTCTTTCATTATCTTGTAATTTGTTTGATTCTTGCAGACCATGTAATATTATATACTAAATTCATGTGTTTTCTTCTGTTCAGCCGGTTTACTTATCCATTCGAATAGTTTCCGGCAAATCGCGCATTTGACTGAGTAAAAAAGGCGCTAGTTTCCAACAGAAACAAGTTGGGAGTTGAGAGGATCTTTGGAATCAGGATTGTTTATTCATTTGACTAAAGTCTGAATCTCAAGCGTTTCAAGGGAGATCTATAGGACAAAAGTAAGAAACATAGGATGATATTCATCTACTGAGAAAATGGGGTGTTGTGTCTCAACAAGCGATAGAAGCAATGGCGAAGCGGGGTCTTCGTCTTGTTTAGAATTGGGACTGTGTTGTCAGAAGAAAGACAGGAAAGCATTCTCTGATCATGTTGTTTCTCTGCATAAGTTGTCATCCTTACCGAACAGAATATTCGCGAATGGAAAGAGCCGGTCTTCTTGTATATTTACGCAGCAGGGGCGTAAGGGTATTAATCAGGATGCCATGATTGTATGGGAAGTATGTTCATGTTATGGTTGATGATGTTTGATTCTCATAGAATGAAAAATGACTTAACAATTAACATCCTAGTTTTGATTTTTGTTTTGTTTAGGATTTTAGGTCAGAAGATGTGATCTTCTGTGGTGTATTTGACGGCCACGGTCCACACGGTCACCTTGTCGCGCGCAGAGTTAGGGATTCCTTACCGGTAAAACTGCTTTCGTTTTTGCATTCTTCTGAATTCGGTAAAGCTTGTTTCAAGAGGGATATAAAGGCTGAAAGTGGAGAGGCTGAGAATGATTTCTCTGCTGAGGATGAGATGAATGCTATGTGGAGAGAAGCTTTCATGAAGGCATATAAAGCTATGGACAAAGAGCTGAAGTCTCATGCAAATTTGGACTGTTTCTGTAGTGGAAGCACAGCTGTGAGTGTAGTGAAACAAGTAGGTCAAAGATACGATAAACGCAGAAAAAGGTCACACGGTGTTGAAATATTACGGTCTAGTTTACAAAATTACGTCTGAACCGTTATTTTCTCCGCTTTTCAGGGATCAAATTTGTTCATGGGAAATATTGGTGATTCGAGAGCGATCATGGGATCTAAGGATAGCAATGACTTGATGGTGGCGATTCAGCTGACAGTTGATTTAAAACCTGATTTGCCAAGTAAGTCATATGAAATCATCGTTCTTTCTATGTGTTCGATTTATGTTATTTTAGCTTGTTGGTGACTTATACAAATTTCTATATGAAATATTCTTGTAGGAGAAGAGGAAAGAATTAAAAGTTGCAAGGGTAGAGTATTTGCATTGCAAGATGAACCAGAAGTTCCTAGGGTATGGTTGCCTTTTGATAATGCACCTGGATTAGCAATGGCTAGAGCATTTGGAGATTTTTGTTTGAAGGAGTACGGTGTGATTTCTGTTCCGGAATTTACGCACCGGCTTCTCACTGATAAAGACCAGTTCATTGTTCTTGCCTCGGACGGGGTAAGAAATTTCAATATCAGTAATGAACAATGACACTTTTCAGATGTTTTGAGTTAGCTTTCAAACCTTTTATTCTCTATTGGTGTCTGTGAAGGTATGGGATGTTTTGAGCAATGAAGAGGTGGTGGATATAGTATCATCTGCACCAAGTCGAACATCGGCGGCAAGGGTTCTGGTGGAATCCGCAGCACGAGAGTGGAAACTTAAATATCCAACTTCGAAAATGGATGACTGTGCTGTTGTGTGCCTATTTTTGGATGGAAAAATGGACTTAGAAGAATCAGATGGTGATGAACAATGCTATTCTTCGGCAACAATCCAGAGCAACAATCATTCAGGTAATCAAGTTGAGTCGGACGACGGTAAAAAATCCGAGCCTTCTTTGCGAAGAAACTTCACTGTGAGAGCATCAGAAGAAAACAAGACGTTTGGAGTAGGAAGAGGAGGAGAATCTGTTGATGTCGAAGATGGAACATCAGCAGCAGCAGAAGATCAAAACTGGTTAGGTCTAGAGGGTGTCACCCGAGTAAACTCACTCGTACAACTTCCTAGATTTTCTGAAGAAAAACCTAACTCTTGAAATCTGTTTATTCAGTTAGAACTCTTTGTTGTAATGCCTATAGCAACACAATGAATTCAAGGACTGTTTTATTTATTTTGTTAATTACTTGTACTAAACGACGATTAATTAAGGTCAACAAAACAACAAAAACACGACCGACATTAATAATGAAGCTAGAAGCAATTCATAGTGTTTTACTTCATATAGTTGGTACAAAACAAAACCATATGAAGGCTATATTTAGTGGCCGCTATAATATTGGTGAAACTCTTCCACAAATAGCAGGTATTAAAAGCGAAACCAAAATAACACTTACCATTTTACAGAATGCAGCCACAAAATATCAACTACCATATGAGGCTCAGTGCATACAAGTCATTTTTTCAATACCTTGCTAGTGTCATTTGTACAAGAGACACTTAACTCACCGCAAAATCGCATACCAAACTCAACAGAACATGGAACTATATAATACTCAGCCATCTCTTCCATTTTCAAACACAACAAACTTTCTCAATATTCAAAAGTCTCTGGTAAGAAAATGGCTTACAAAGCTTCCTCTTTCCTTGCACTTCTTCTCATTGCGAATGTACTGCTTAGTACTACTTGCCAAGCACGCAACAGTATTCCAAGAAACTCAAACACTGATGACAAGAAAGAGCCTCAATTCTTTTTCCATTTTGATGGGATTCCCGGCTTCGGGCGAGGAGGGTTGCCACCTTTGTTTGGTTCAACACCTCAAAGTCCATCCAATGGCGGAGGAGAAGGAGCAGGAGTAGGATCAGAATCAGGACCAGGATCAGCGCCACCTAGTGGACATTATGTTCCAGGGGGTGATGACACCTTTGTCCCAAATCCTGGTAACGAGGTTCCGATACCAGGAAGTGGCGGTGCGGTTCCAGTTCCAGCTGCAATTCATCCTTGAAATTTTCTCAGTTATAAGCCATCATGCATTATTGTACTAATAGGCTGTAGGCCTAGTTTCTAAGCCTTGTTATGCTTTTGACTAGTTTAAGTACTTATGAATTTCGGTTTGCACCATTGAATAAGTGTTTCATGTACACTATCTGTTACATGGTATGAAGAACCATTGTGTTATTTCCTTTTTAAAGATTAAATATTATGTAATTTTGTAAGCTCTATTGTGTGTAGCCTTCATAATTCAATTTTCTCTTATTTTTTAGTTGCACTAATGTTTCTCAAAAGTTGTTTAGGTAATATATTCTACAACTTCCCCACAAGTCAACTTACGGATAAGGTTTCAAATTTGCATAAATGTTATGTAGACTTGTCAAAAATTAAATCAAATAGAGTCTTATTGGTGCAACAATTAATGGATCTGCTAGCTACTACCATGTGATCAATAGGTCACAAGTTCTATGAAACTATTATTATTTTTGGACATGAACGATAAGAGCTTTTAGAAGGAAAGTTTTGGTATGACAGCTGTAATTGCTGCCTTGTGACTAAGAGATCACATGTTTTTAGGTGCTAATGGAATAGTCAATACATTCAATATGGATCTGACTCTTTCATGAACTTTGCTAGGTTGGTTTTATAGCACATAATTGTCCTTCTGGGAAAAGACATGTCTTCTATATGCTCATATCTCTCAAAATACACTATAAAAAATGCTTTCAATAATGTATTTTCAAATAAAATACACATTTTAGGTGGCCGATTGAGAAAACTTTCTAGAAAAAATCACTGAATACAACTTAAGTTGGGATAAATTTTTACAAAGGTGTAATTTTCATTGTAAAAATCACATTTAGAATCAAAAACTACAAATCTTATTTTCAAATAGAATCGATCCTGAAAACAAAATCAATTATACTCAGAGCAACCAAACATGTGAAAAATCAATTATCACATTTTTTATAGTTGATTTGTTTTTGTAAAGTTAATTTATGGAAATGAACCACCATCATAAAGAGTATGTTCAAGAGTGCATGTCAATCATAAGGTTGAGAATTCAGTATTACTGAGAATCCAACTCTTGAAATCACACTTTAAGTCATTAAATAATAAACCTTTCCTCAAATATATATCCCTCTCATTCACATATATCATAATGAACAATAAAAGTGCTGCACATAAATGCAAAGTTGGTGTGCCATCAATATTCAAGCAACCACACCAAACTAATACAAGTTTCACATGCAACAAAGTTATTTGTGGTCTTCATCTCATCTACCCCACCCCAAACCACCAACCCGAAACAAAATTAGCAAATTAAAACGCGCGCGCATTCGCACATTCTTTATCTATCTCCAAGGCCACTCCAAGAAAAAGGATTTTGAGTTGAGTAATGAATCAGTTAGCCAAAAAACAAGAAAATTTGCTTTGCTATCACTATCAAATTTTGTGTTTCAGCAATGTATTTTATTGTGATTAAAGCTGTCATCCTTTTTTATCATTGTCAAGCTAAAAGATAACAGAATTATGAAAGTATAAAAATGATATGTTAACAAAAAGATCAAATGTAACACACAAGATAATAGTGCAAATTTTGGAATTCCATAGCAAAAGCTTGTCACCACAGAAATTGATAAATGTGCATTATTACATCAATATGTGCTGATCAAATATGACACTTGCCGGTTGCCAATGCCACTACCTCGAGCTTGGAATTAGATTTGTAATGGAAGCCTAGCTATGTCATAGAAGCATCCTGCCAAAGGAAGAGGTTGTAAGAAAAAAAGCAATTTAAAATAAATGCGAGTTTTAAATTAGACGAGGACGATACCTAATTCAGAAGGAAGCGAAGATTGTGCAATTTGACGAATCAAACACCGATGATCTCGAAAATGATGAAGCAGAGGAATGCGAGGAACATGAGGATGAAAAAATAATCAACGAAGACGAAGAAACTAGTTGATCCATGATTCCTCTTTCTGTTCGTTTTGGCCACGGATTCGTTCAGCTCTTCGATCTTCACCATTGTAGAGAACGGAGAGTTTCGATGCGATCTTCGCCGGTTCGGAGACCCGTGGGAATTGCAACGACTACACCTACGGGCCCCAAAGAAAATCCAAAACAACTAACTCTACACGTTGTATTGAAATTTATTTATCATTTCTTTTATTTATTTATAGGAGATTATCTCCATCACACTTTTTTTTTAGAAATCGTCTTTAATAATTTATTCTATATTTCACTTTTTATTTATAATTTAGGATTTTGTTTTTTTTTTATTTTTGTAAATGATTTTTATAATATTATATATTTATTTTAAAACATTTATATAAAATACTTAGAAAAATATTTAAATAAAAATTGATTAAATAGTTTTTATAATATCATTTTAGATATTTTATTGTTTTAGTATAATTTTTTAATAATAAAATTTTAAAAATCACTTAAATTTAAAACTATTTTAAATAAATTTTTATAAAAAAATCATTTAATTTTTTTTAATTAGGTAATTTTGGCTATATTTATATTACTAGTGTCAAGATTTAACATCACACAATATATGACATGAATAACTGAGAGCAATTATTATCCTATAAACTACTTTTTATGGTTGAATTAAATCAAAATCATAATTTTAAAAAGAAGTGAAAATTATATAAAATATTTTAACTGAGTTTGAACTTTTGATCAGTTTGTTTTAACTTTTAAAAAATTATTTTTAAATTATTTTTATAAATTATTTTTTTTAAATAATACAAAAATTTAAATTTGTTTTTTATAAATTGAAAAACTAATTTTTGACATTTTATAGAATAACATATATTATTGAAAATTAAAACATAGTTAAAATTGTAATTTTTTTAAATGTTATATCTCAAAAATAATTTTTATAAAAAATTATTTGAAATAATTTTAAAATTAAGTGATTTTTTGAAATTTTGATATCCAAATTTTTTTTCAATAAAATGATAAATATCTAAAATTGTATTTTACAAATAATTATCAAAACCAAATTTTTATTCGAAGCTTTTATGAAAAAATGGAGGTACATGTAAAGTTAGAACTCCACACCCAAATCAATGTTTGAGAGATGTGATATGGATGAAAAAAAGACAGTGTGTTATTCAGAGTCATACTTATATAGGAATGACAGTTAAAATCATCTTTGGTTGATCTGATGTAAGAAGTGGAAGACTGTTAGATATGGATCAATGGTGGATCATAAGAATGAAAATCATGCATTTATTTGATGCTCCATAATGGATCAATGGTGGACATAAGAATGAAAATCATGCATCTATTTGATGATCCATATTAGAGATTCACCTATTCATCAATTAGTAGAGAACTCTGGGTGAATTAGGACGTCTAATTGATCCGGTCTTGTTGAAAATTTAACCAACACAAAATACTAATTATAAGATCTTTTTCACTTTCTTTTGTTGTCCTTTAATATAAAATTCTTTTGAAAAATTCAACATGGATTACTAATATCGTTACGATGATCGAGCCACCATAACGGAGATACTTACTGCTAAAGAGAAATTATGTCACTAGAACGAAACGTTAAAAGACATCGTGCATGATCTGCAACAACAACAACTACAACTAGTAGCTGACCAAAAGGAAGACCCCATGGATCCTCAATCTTTAGCAGAGAAGATTTGAGATGCCCATGTCACACAATTTCAAACCATCCCCTAACAATGTTTAATGACAAGAGTAATCCTTAGAAACATATTATCACTATCAACACACAAATAACTATCTAACTATCATAGGAGAGACTGGCTCCTTTAAATGCAAGTTGATGGCAGGGAACTTAAGGAAACATCCCTCAAATGGTATATTAAGTATTCCGAAATTTCCAATAAAAGATTACCAAGATCTAATTGAGAAGATGACTCACCAATTTTCAGCCAATAAAGGAAGGTGTCCACCATAAAACTTTTTAATGTTCGTCAGGTCATTGCGAGAATAACTGATTTAATGAAGAAACTATCAAGGTTATTCATCCAAACCAGAAGATGTTTGTAAGGAAGCTTTAAGAATGACTTCAAAATTGAACATTTTAATGAGTTCCTAGCGTAAATACCAACATCCTCAGTGAAGAAGATCGTGACTAGAGCAAAGTGATATATCAAAGGAAAGGAAAGCAATGTCAAGAAAAGTACCTAAGACGCGATAATGAAAAATCTGAGATAACTGGATATCGGAGGAATCAAAATGTAATACCCATTAGGGAGAAATCCAGTTTCAAGCCTGTCCGAAGGCCACTGTGGAGCGCTTCACCCCACTAAAAACAAGATGGGAGCAAATTCTTTAAAATGTCTATAATACCAAGATCATCTCTAAGCCCCATGCTCCCAAAGAAGATTCCATAGGACATGATCCAGACAAATGATGTGAGCATTAATAGCTCCCAAAGAAGATTCCATAGGACAAGATCCAGACAAATGATGTGAACATTAATAGCTAACACCATTTGAAAGGGTGATCGAGGAGTTGATTCAAAGATATGTGCAAGGAAACTCACAAGGTTTAGAAAGAAGAACCCAGTCGCAAAAAGAATCCTGCCAAAGAACACCCTCGCCGCAGAGGGTTTGAAATATTGAGGAGGGCCCCAAGCCCAACCAAAGAAAACGTTTCAACTGATAATCTACTAAACCATTTAAATTTAAATTTGACCTTTGATGTGATTGAAACTCTCACACTATTAAGATTTATACAATTCTTGACAGAATAAAACTGTAAAAGTAATCTGTAAATTTACATTAATTTCACTAGTTTATTCACATTTTCAAGCATAATGTGCTTTTTATACACAAATACAGATGATAAGCTAATTGGATACACCCCTAAAGAAGAAGTAAAACACAATTCAACTTTCGCAAATGTGCTTACATATACAAATGGTCTATGCCTCAGATGAATTCAAACCTGAACAGTTCATCATTGCTGAAGGATGCAAAAGATGGTTATAGTTGTATTCAAACTGAACCAGTATAAGTGTATTTTCTATAATCTGCTTTCTAAGGTTATTCAGTATTTGGACCTTCAATCGAGATTCTTCCAATTTTAAGCCAATGCGTCAAATGCTTTTGCAAGGTTGGTGACCCTTGTAACTGTCATGAACCTGTATATAGTTTTTTCCCGACATTTTTACTCGTTTGATTCCTGGCAGTACGCCACATATCATAGATACAGAAAATAAATAATTAGCTCAATATATGTACAAAATTGAAGGAGGACTCGTCTAACTAAAGCATAAAAAAATTTTGTTGTGTGTTTCAATTTGGATGAATGATAGGTATGAAGAACTTTGTAGTACTAATACTTCAAAACAAAAACATCTGGTGTATGACCCATGTTGGTGGTGTCAGACACCGATACATGTGATTACATTCAATTAATTCATTTTATATTCATGTCGGTGCCAATGTTTCTCAGATGCAGACACAAGTCTAAACTACTTCTACTGTTGAAATGTGTAGAGCAATGGTTTCTCCTCGTTTCATGATAAGCATCATGAGGACCGATAGGAATGGATCGGATCCCACAAATGATGATGGGAATGTGTTAGTTAATAGAGATATTATTGGACCTAAACAATGGAGGGTATATGTGAGAAAGAATAGGAAACTCCACAAATAAATAGGAGTTAGTTTAGGTATTATTCTCCATATAAATAGGAGTTAGTTTAGGGATTATTCTCCATATAAAGAGGAGTGTATGGGGCAGTAGTTAGACATTAATTGATTTTCTGATTTTGATATTAGGATTTTGGCAGTGAGAGAATTGTTTCACTGACTGAGGAGCAGTAGCTCTGGAATTTATTTTACTTTCACATTCATTAATAAAATACTTTTCTTTATCATATTAAATCATACCTCTGTTCTATCAATTGGTCCGACCTTGTTCATGTCCAAAGCTCCTAAGATGGCTGACCGTGTTTCTGCAGTGGAAGAAAGGTTGGAAGGTTAAGAAACGTGGTTGGGCCTAACTCAGCCCTACAAAACTGGTTGGTAGAGCGAGGATTGCCCCCACTTATAAACACATGTTCATGCCATATATTGTCCGATGTGGGACTCTTAACACACCCCCTCACGCTCAGAATTGGACAACTGAAGCGTGGAAATAAATGGTGGGTGGCCCGATAGCGGAAACCATAGAAGGTGGCTCACCGGATCTTAAACGAGGCTCTTGATACCATGTTAAGAAACGTGGTTGGGCCTAACTCAGCCCTACAAAACCGGTTGGTAGAGCGAGGATTGCCCCCACTTATAAACACATGTTCATGCCATATATTGTCCGATGTGGGACTCTTAACAGGAAGGTGTTGAGGCTAGCATTGCTGCGTTACGAGAGTTCATTGGTGCTGAGATTCAACGTGCAATGGCTCATCGTGAAGTGCCGCAGCCAAGCAGTGCGGCAGTTTCCTCACCGCTGGATGAGTTTCGTTTATCTGCGAAGAAGGTGGAGTTGCCGGCATTTACCGGTGACGATCCGGTTGCATGGATCACTCGGGCTGAGACATACTTTGAGGTACAACGAATTTCGCAGGATGTTCGTATTCAGTTGACCAAATTGAGTATGGAAAGCCCTACTATCCATTGGTTTAACCTATGGCATGATTCAACGGAGGAAGTGTCATGGGAGAACCTTCGTGAGGCGATGATGGTTCGATTTGGAGGTGGGCGTTTGGAGAATCCGTTTGAGGAATTAAAGGAACTAAAACAATCGGAATCACTAGAGGAATATATTGCTGAATTCGAACTGTATTCTTCACAGTGTGGTCGTTTGCCAGAACAACAGTTTCTAGGTTATTTCATTGGTGGTTTACGTCATGATATTCGTTCTCGTGTGCGTACCTTCAAGCCTCGCAATCGTTACCTAGCAATGCAATTGGCTCGTGATGTTGAAAGTGAATTTGCAGTGGCTTCTGGACAAGGTTCTGGAGCACGTTACAAACCAGGTCATGGTTCTTGGACAAAATCTCAAAAGCCTAATTGGGCTTTTCGCGAAGGGGAAGGGAACGGATCTGCAACTCAGACCCAGCCTAATAATTCTTTGGGCCAAACGCGGACTGGTTCGGATTCTAGATCTCAAACCGTCTCAACACGTCCTACCAATTCTACAGCATCTTCTCGCCCAAATTTAGGTGACAATTCAAGCCGTCAATCTCGTGGTGTTCGCCATCTACCAAGTGCAGAGGTTAATGAGCGTCGTGCGAAAGGACTCTGTTTTCGTTGCAACGAACGATGGGATCCTCTCCATCAATGTGCAACAAGACAGTTACGATTGATTATCTTGGGGGATGACGAAATTGTTAACGATGCAGGAGAGATTGTGGTGTTGGAGGCTGCGACGGAAGAAGAGCTCACACAAGAGGAATTAGAATGTAAAACCATGGGGCTGGTTGGTGTATCCACTAATCCAAATCAGGTCCGGAGGATGAAATTGGAGGGATGTTTACAAGGTGCCTTAATTCTGGTACTTATTGACAGTGGAGCCACACATAATTTCATATCACCTAAGGTGGTTGAAGCCCTGGGATTGTCTATGGTGCCTTCTAATCCTTTGGGTGTTAAATTAGGAGATGGTCATCGTGTCCTAACTAGGGGTAGATGCAATGGGGATCAGTGCAGATTTGCTTTGATGCTTATGTGTTGGAGTTAGGAGGTGTGGATTTGATTTTAGGAGTTGTGTGGCTAGAAACGTTGGGGAAGGTGACCATGGATTGGAAAGAAATGTCTATGGAGTTCAACCATAAAGGCAGTATGGTGAAACTACTTAGTCAGGCTGTAGATGATAAGATGGCTACTTTCCAAAGCATTATCACTCCTTCTCGAATGATGGCAGACTGTGAATGGCCTACCTTGATGGAGGTGTTAGGGTCACCGGTGTCGTGTGTCTCTAATCAACAGACTAAGGAGTTGGAAAGATTGCTGAAGCATTTTGTTATTGTGTTTAAAGAAATCCAAGGTCTTCCTCCGTCAAGAAACACTAGTCATTCAAGTGAACTTTTACAAGGTGCGGGTCCGGTAAGTGTGCGACCATACAGATATCCTCATTTACACAAGGATGAAATTGAAAAACAGATTCAGAGCCTATTGCAACAAGGGGTGGTTAGAAACAGCACCAGCGCTTTCTCTAGTCCCGTCATTGTGGTCAAGAAGAAGGATCAATCTTGGCGTATGTGTGTAGATTACCGTGCACTCAACAAGGTAACAATTCAGGACAAGTATCCTATTCCGGTTGTAGATGAATTGTTAGATGAGTTACATGGTTGTAGTTATTTCTCTAAGCTTGATCTTAAATCCGGTTATCATCAAATTCGTATGAAGGAAGAGAATATTCATAAAGCTGCTTTTCGGACTCATGAGGGTCACTATGAGTTTTTAGTAATGCCGTTTGGCCTCACCAATGCTCCTGCAACTTTTCAATCGGTGATGAATGCAATTTTCAAGCCCTTTCTACGGAAGTTTGTCCTGGTTTTTTTTTATGCTATCCTAGTATACAGTAGTAGTTGGGCTGAACATTTACAGCACTTGGAGGTGGTTCTTAATATTCTGCAGCAGCATCAGTTTGTGGCAAATCGGAAGAAATGCACTTTCGGTCAGCACCAAGTGGAATATTTGGGCCATGTCATTTCCAAAGCAGGGGTTGCTGTTGATCCTGCCAAGGTCAGCAGTGTGTTACAATGGGAAGGGATGGATGTTGGAGATGCTACCTGGGAAGAGGAACTGTTGCTGAAGAGTCAATTCCCTGATCTGCGCCTTGAGGACAAGGCTAATGTTGTAGGTGGGGGTGATGATAGGAATGGATCGGATCCCACAAATGATGATGGGAATGTGTTAGTTAATAGAGATATTATTGGACCTAAACAATGGAGGGTATATGTGAGAAAGAATAGGAAACTCCACAAATAAATAGGAGTTAGTTTAGGTATTATTCTCCATATAAATAGGAGTTAGTTTAGGGATTATTCTCCATATAAAGAGGAGTGTATGGGGCAGTAGTTAGACATTAATTGATTTTCTGATTTTGATATTAGGATTTTGGCAGTGAGAGAATTGTTTCACTGACTGAGGAGCAGTAGCTCTGGAATTTATTTTACTTTCACATTCATTAATAAAATACTTTTCTTTATCATATTAAATCATACCTCTGTTCTATCAAGGACCCTCTGAAACCTTAGAACATGCGAGAAAAATAATACAACAGCCTTCTTAGTTCTTACCTTAGAATTCTGGCTTGAAGTTGAAGAGCTTGTTTCTGATACTTCCTCAAATTTTCGGGACTCTGATTTCTCATTTGAATAGCTAAAAACAAAATAAAATTGTATAAAGAACTAAATCTTATTTCCAATTTTTAAAGATTATATGTAACATTAGTTTCATGTTATTTATGTAGTATGCATCCATGTTAAGTATAAGAGCCAAAGCGGCACGATGAATCCAAAAATCCAATTGTACCAATTAAATTGGTTTGTTTTTTTCACATGTTTGGGTTCATCACATTTTGTTCAACGTTTTCGTTTTCTGACTGGCAAATAATCCAAGAGAACTTACGTTGAAAGTATAGTGACCCAAATGAGCTCGATGCAATCCACCCAAAGAAGCCTTTGTTCCACAGGAACAACACCATAAGTAATCAAATGGGCAAAAGGCCAAAGCTTCCAACCTGCCTGTGAAGCACATTAGAGCGAAATTTTAGTCATATAAACAGAATCAAATTTATAATCAAACAATGGTTCTATTGATAAAAACATTATACACAGTTTAATAGTTCATCATACATGTTCATCCTTGAATTGTTAGTTGTACTATAGAAATAAGGTGAAAGCAGCTTATGAACATATCATAAGATGTTTTCATAAGCTCTTCCAAACACTCTCACAAGTGCTTACATTTGTAGATAAGCTCAAACAAATCATATAAAACAAGTAGGTTCTTACTGTAAGCATGGGCACAAATGTTGCCTTGAGTTCACCATAAATGTTAGTCAAAGAGTCAAAACGCAACAAGCCCAAAACCACAAAGTAGATGCTGTTCCAAATAGCCGACCAAACAGTCTGATCAAAAGCAACTTTAGCAGGGACAACCCACCATTCTTGGAAAGGAAAAAGAGTCTGTGAAAGTGAAACAATGCAAACAATTTTAGCCATTGACATAATAAAACCGAACAATCCCAAAATCCAACCAAAGATGTACAATAATAATCACCTCACACAGTTGGTAGTAATAATGAGAAAGTGATCCATGGAGGGTAAATCCAACAAGACCTGATCTGAATAGTCGCGCCCGATCAAACTCAAAAATAGGCTTTCCTTCGTAACACTATAATATTTCGGTAATAACCTATAAGAAGCTGATAAAAACCATGAACATGAGCAATTCATAAATTTCGCTAGTTAAAACAAACCTGTGCAATCCAATCTCCAATTGAGTAAACAACTCCGCTTATTGCCATTTTAGCTAAAACTGGATTTGCTTTCAGAGATTGTTCATAGGCAATCCAATTGTGCTCAGGCACATACCTCAGTATCTCATAAAGTGTCCAACCCTGAACCACAAAACCCTAATCAGTTTTCAACTTTTTCCATATATAAATACTCTAGATTACTAGTTACCCAATTCGCCTAAAAAAGAAAAAATAAATAAACTTTGGATATAAAATAGAAGATAGTCAAGATACTGACATGCCAATAATCATGGTCAATGGTGAGCAATTTGGTGACAGCAAAAGCCCCAAATCCCAAAACGATGGCAGCATTGACGGCACGTCCGGTGATGATATCAGTGTCGTTAACAACCTCTGTGTTGTCGTTGGAAGGCGGAGAAGGCTGAAGGACTTTTCTGTCATTTGACACCACCGGAATTTGTTTACGATCCTCTGCAACGGAGGTGATGATACGACATCGTTTTGCGGATTGGGAAAATATAGGAGCGGAGGTTTTGTGGGGCTTAGAGAAAGGAAGGAGAGTTGGAGTGTAAAGGGTGCAAAGAGAAACAGCTGACATTAGAGAAATCGAATTGAAGAAAGAGGTTTCGAGGAAAATTTTGTCTGTGTCGTGGAAAATTGATTCAACACAAGTAGATGATGTTTTTGTCTTTTGTTTTAGAAAGTAGAGAGGAAGAAGGTTCGCGAAATGAATCAAAATTTTGGCGTTATATAGTGGTAAACCGTGTGAGTGTGAAAGTGGGAGGTACAAATAGCATCTTAAGTGGGAACTTGTTATAACTGGAAGTTGGGTGCCGACCTTGGAGAAAGTAGAAAATAAGTTTACGACACTACACAAAAGGATTAATTGAAATCATCCGGTTTATTATAGATTTTTTCTTTAAAATATTTTATTTTTGAAAATAAAATTTATAAATAAGATTTAAAATAGTAAAAATTATTTTAAATTTTGTTATATAAATTAAATTAAATAATATTTATATTTAGTATCAAAACATTTATTAACAAAAATAAAAAATTGACAAAATTACATAGCTTTTTAGAAAAAATATGTTTAAAAAGGATTTAAATAAATAAAATTATTCAATATGATTTTAAACTAAATTTATTTTTGAAATTTAAATATTAAAACATATAATAAAATAATATTATCATAAAAATAATTTAAGATTTTTGAAAGATAAAATTATGAAAAATTATCAAAATCATAGTTTTATTTTTATTTAAAATATAATTAAAATAATATTTTTGTTATAGAGGATTCTTCCACAAATAGAATATTTAATATTTAAAAATGTTTTAGGTCGATCATATTGATCTCAACCGATCACTTTGGAAGAGGTGCAATTCTTTTAAAATCTTCTCAGCATACAAGAACTATCTTATGGATGAGTACATAGGATCCAAACTTAAGATACATCCAACAAATCTCCCCAATCTATACCTAACAAATAGCAGTTTGTCATTTTATCTCCATTATATAAAGAGAGTGTGTCAATTCAGGTACTCGATTTTCAATATTAAATTCAATTCATTTTTCTCCCTCATATACGGACTTGAGTGTTGGAGTGTTAACCTTATAGGTCACCCCCTCTCCGCAGCATCAGAAACGCATATCCACCATTACCTTCAATCCTCGCTCCATTTCTGGTTCTAATACAGAGCAGCGGCGCCATATGTGAAAAAATGACTTATGATTTTTACGTTTTCCACAATGTCATATTTGTTCTTTGACTCGTCAATCCAAAATCTTCTCATGTCATCGAATGAAGAGCACATGAAATTGAAGACAAAGGTTTGTCGTGTTCGATCCAATCAAGTAGCATTTCATCTTTAATTTCCTGAATTTCCAAATCTACGATCTCTACGCTTCTAAGTAATTATTGGATCCAAAGCTACTCGTTCCATCGCTGCACGAGAAGCTGGTGTTGCAAATGCCTCGCACATGCGACAACAACAATCAATTCTTAATAGGAAATAATGGTCCACCCCCACTCTAACAGCTAGCCACTCAAGAGGCCGCAGTGGGTTGGCCAAACGTCAATCTCAGACCGGGTTTTCACCTGGTCGGGAGAAGGGAACTGACCTTTGACCGGGAACGGCCCCAGAGACGTCCGATAAACTTTGAGGGAAGACCTCGTAAGTTCCCACGAAATCCATAGCTCTTCACTCGGGATCCCATAAGCATATCCCGTGCAGGTAAAATAACACTTTATTACAAATATATGCACATATAATTTTCCATTACAAACATACTTTACATATAGTGCAAAACAAAAGGAGAGGCTACCCTAACAGGGAGACGACCTCCCCACCTTTGAGAACTTAATCCCACCAAACTTGCTCTCTCGAAACACGTAGAGGATATTAAAAATGCACCACTATCTACAAAGCATTCTAATTAAACTGTGAAACCGTCCCAAGGCTTGCAACCGTATAGTTGCCCAACCGTTGAATCAGAGAAGCATTCTCAAGCCGTAAAGAATCCAACTCTCCCTGAGCCGCCAAAAGAGACACTCGAGTAGACTTCAAAGTCTTTCGGGAAGAAGGCAAAGACTTGTCCTTCCTTGCCACGCTCCTTACCAAAAGAGTCACCTACCCGACAAGAGAATCAGTTAGATTAAGGGGGAGCAAAATGTACCTTATCCCAGTAAGAAAGGTGGAATTTGTCTTTATTTCCTCCAAGTATGTATCCCACTGAAGCGCCAGATTGAGAACACTTTCTTCCAGCTGATGTTTTTCCTCATGTTTCTAGTCATACCAAAAAGCGTCCTGGAGATGAATTCCACCAAGAGCCAAAGTTGCAGAGGCGCGTCGAATATACCGCGCCAGAGTCGTCAATTTTTCCTTTAAAGCATGCCCGAATAGATTGGCCAAATACTAGAAATCCTCCTCTAAAGAAAAAACCTGACGTTCTCTATAGGAGCATGGGCCCGACCCCGTAAACAATGGAAAGGCCGGATGACCCGAAACACTCCACGGCCTATGAAGAGAATTTAGAGCAACAACATTTCTAGAAGGATCAAAAGTAGTGGAAAGGTTGGCTACAGTTGCTCCTAGAAGGATTCCCGCCTTAAAAGTCATAGCGCTACCTCATTCTTCATTGAGCCTGCATGAAATCATTACTAGTATAAACACTCTAATATTAAGCAACAAAAAGCCAAGCATTTTTAACAATTACCAAAAATTACCTTCCTCTCTTCCATGGTACGGGCATTCACCAGTAAGCGGGTACCGATGAGATGTTTCAAGTGTTTCCAAACAGCCTCATCTTGAGGAATACCGCCCCTAAAATAACCCAGATTGTTTTGCAAATTGGGAAAAGATAGGAGCAGAGGTTTTGTGGGGCTTAGATAAAAGAAGGAGAGTTGGAGTGTAAAGGGTGCAAAGAGAAACAACTGACATGAGACAAATTGAATTGAAGAAAGAGGTTTCAAGGGGAATTTGTTTGTGTCGTGGAAAATTGATTCAACACAAGTATATGATGTTTTTGTTTTTTATTTTGTTTTTTGTTTAAGAAAGTACTAGTATAGAGGAAGAAGGTTCGTGAAATGAATCAAAATTTTGGTGTTATATAGTGTTAAACCGCGTGAGTGTGAAAGTGGAAGGTACAAATAGCATCTTAAGTGAGACCTTGTCTTAACTAGAAGTTGTGTGCCGCCGACCTTGGAGATAGTAGAAAATATTAATTCATCTTTTAGTCCCTTAAGTTATTTTGTTGTTTCTTATTAGTCCCACAATTAAAAAACATTCCAATGTAGTCCTTTAAGGACACTCCGTTAACACAATAAATCTCTTGTATTAGTTTCTTTGATAAAACATTAAAACATGTCTATGTGGCATTTTTTTATACTTAGGTGGCATTGTTTTTATTTTTTTCACCCTATTTTCTTTCTAATGTGTTAATAGGAGACCTTTGGTGTTGCTAAAATCCTTTTTGTTTTCTTTTTTAATAACTAATATCCTAAACTATTCAGCTACTCTCAGAATATCATTGTTGCTTCTTCGTTCCTTAAAAAAACCCTAGCAGCTACGAAGAACAAGACGGACGTGGTTGAAGGCGACGGTAGTTTACAAAGACGATAGCAGAAGAAGATACGTAGAGAGTTAAGCATTTTAAAGAAGTACATGTATGAACTCATCATTTTAAAAAGCATTTGTATTTACAATTTCGTTTATTGCGATGTGTGGTTTCTGAGGTATCTTGTGTGACTAGGTGATGAGTGGTGATAGGTTTGAGCATGTTATCCATCATGGCGGTGGGTTTGGTGAGTTTAACAGATATGGTTACAATGGTTTAGAGGAGATTTGGCATGTTGACCCGAATTTTTGGAGTTATTTTGAGATTCTATGTGGCTTGAAAGATTTAGGGTACCCAAAAGTTGAGCGTTTGTGGTATTATGATGCAATGGATGATAATGAGCTAGTGATGTTGCAAGATGATGCAGGAACAAATAGAATGAAGACCATTGCTCTGATCAATGGGAATGTTCATCTCTATGTGATGCATCTAGTGTATGGGGAAGAGAAAATATTGCCTCTTGAGAATAATGTAGGTCCAAATGGTGAAAACAACGTAGGTCCAAATGTTGAAAATAATGTAGGTCCAAATGATGTAGAAGACGACAGTTTGGAAGATGACATATTGGATGAATTGAATAATGGTGTAAAAGGAACTTTTGATTACATGGGGACCATTGAAGAATTGGATAATATAGGTGACAATTTTAAAGAAGGAGGGCCCGTAAGATTTGAAGATTCAGCTGCAATTGACCAAGAAGCTTCATTTGAGGATGTTAATATGGATGGGACCAATGACGGCAGTAACCAAAAAGAGTCATATCAGGATGTTAACTTTGAGGGGGGACATTGTGTCTGAGGATGCCACAGTGGATATTACTTTAGATGAGACCACTAGACATATGCTATGTGACCAAGAAGATGATGTATTGGATGGCACACCTTACTTGGTGAGTGTTTAAACTGAACTTGTATCTGAGGGACTGATTTGTAACCAAGAGGTACGTCAGGGAGAAGAATGTAACCAAGAAAATGAGGGGCTTAAATGTAACCAAAAAGATTATGAGGGTAGTAAAGATGATAGTGTGTTGAAAATGATCTTTGGGGATTTTGGTGATGATTCAATTGGAATTGCTGAAGAAATTGTTGTTGATATAGATGAAAGAAAAGAAAATGAGAAGGGCAAATGAAAGGGTAAGGTGAAAGGAAAATGTAGGGTGAGGGGAAAGGAAAAGGTAAGGGTAAGGGGAGACCAAAGAAACAAAAAGTTGTGGAAGAAGCAGTTGGGGTAGTGGTGTATTTGATGATGTCAATGAATATGAGGCTACAAAAGAAAGCTTTAGAGGATTGAGTGACATTGAGGAGTATGACACTGATGAGTTACCACATGATTATGATAGTGAAGATGGTGAGATTCTAAAAGATGATTTTCCTGCTTTCAAACTTCTAAAAAGAATGGATGATTATAAGTGGGAATTATGGACTTATTTTGCTTCTAAGGAAGACTTTAAAGAGGTAATTAAAACTTATGTTATTCATTCTAGTAGAAACCTATAATTTAAGAAAAACGATAATAAGAGGATGAGATTCATATGTAAGAAAGGTTGTCCATAGGAGTCATACTGTGCAAAATTACAAGATAATAATACTTGGAAGTTGAGAAAGATTGTGGGCAAGCACACATGCAGTAGGGACTATAAGGTGAGGTTCATAAATTCCAAATGGTTGGGGGGAGGGGGATTC
The DNA here is from genome assembly GCA_963859935.3 of Lathyrus sativus. NCBI lineage: Eukaryota > Viridiplantae > Streptophyta > Magnoliopsida > Fabales > Fabaceae > Lathyrus > Lathyrus sativus. Next base: position 942,907,225 of record OZ012735.1, read on the forward strand.
AAAGTAATGTAAGAGAGATTCCTAATTTGAAGTTGAGTGATATAATGGAGAAAACAAAACAAAAGTGGAATGTAGGGATCAATAAGACATTTGCGTACAAAGCTAAGTCACTTGCTATTGATATTGTTGATGGTTCATTTAGAGAGCAATATACAAGAATCCATGATTACGGGTAGATGATTGTGTTCCTGATTATTAAAAAAAGGAGTGTTATGAAGCTTGTTATGCACCAGTGATTTATCCAGTCAATGGAGAATCTCTTTGGACCAAAACAGATGTTGTTGACCTGCAACCACCCCTCATAAAAAGATAGCCTAGTATACCCAAGAAGAAAAGGAATAAAGATGCTGGGGAACACGTTAGAAATGAGACACAACTTAAAAGGGCCAAATTTAGTATCAAGTGCAGTAGGTGCCATAAAGATGGTCACAACAAGTCCACTTGCAAGCTGCCTACAGCAAAAACAACACCAAAAGATGTTGTTACATTAACACTACCACCAACTGTTGTTGCTACAACACCACCACCACCAACTGCTGCTGTTACATCAACAAGACCACCAACTGTTACTGCTACATCAGCCCAACCAACAACACCATTTATTGTTGCATCAAGCCTACCACAAACACCAGTTGCTACTACATCAAGGCAACCAACACTAGTTGCTGCTACATTAAGCCAACCAACAGGTTCAACTCAGCAAGTATCCAAAAAAAGATAGAAACTTCAAAAAGTTCTAAAACCTGCTTTGAGCCAACCATAAGATTATGCTTATCTTTGATATGTACTAGTTATTCCATTTTTTGCCTATTATGTAGTTTAAGACTAAGGCTTATAATGTCACTTTTGTTGAATTTCAACTACTGTAACATATGGCATAAAATGTCTATACTATAGTTATGTCTAATGGCTTGTAACGCCACTTTTGTAATGACTTGTAATATTAATATTGAAACTAATGTTATGGTTTTGTGACTATTGTTACGACCATTTTATAGTTTACATTTGTTCTTATAATTGTGGGAAACAAACAAAAGTAACATTTCACAGATATAATTCATTGATAAATTTTGACAGAAACAAAAGTAACATTTCACAAACAAAAGCAACTACATTTCATTGATATGTTTTGAAAATACATAACAATGTTGACAACACATTTCACAAATACAATTCAACCTCCTTGTTCACAACTACATGTCATTACACAGAAAAACAACCAACCTAAAAAACAATTGTTACAAATATAACATTAAATAATAAGCTCAATATTCCAATGATTATAGACAATTTCAACCATCCCCTTGTGTTAATGATCACATTCTTCAACCTGTAAATTTTCTTCTTCTACCTCTGGATTTTCAAATCCCTTTCATCAATAATGTCGTCGTCGAACCATTTGAAGAAATTACATCCCTTATTCACATGATTTTTGAAACTTCTGCAACCCCAAAACTTTTTCCCAAAATTGACACTCTTCATATCACTCCCGATACCAAGCACACATTCATCTTGGCAAAAGCACTCCCTCCTTTTGTTTCTTCAAACAACCGACCCAGAAGTACCAATTGAAGAACTGCTTGACATTTTAGACATTGAAGACGAAGAAGAAAGATAAACCCTAAGAATTGAGACAAAATGAAAAAAAAAAACAAGATGAAGAGAACAAGATGAATAGAACAAGATGAAGGAAGCTACAAGAAGGAAGGTGAATGAACCATGAAGACAAATATGCTGAGAAGAAGATGCAGGAAGCTACAATCGTTTTTCCTGAAAACCATTACCATGAAGCAAACATATAACCCTTTAAAAACTAAACTAAATATTCATTTGATGACTAGGCATACAGTTGGAACGCCACCCTGGCAGTAACTAACGGTCTAACACATGAATGAATGGAATGGATCAAACATGTTAACGGAAGTAACATTACAGGACCAAATCGTATCGTTTTTTATTAAGGGACTATATCGCAACTCATAAATAACTTACAGGACTTGGGGACTAATTATGCCTAGAAAATAAGATTACGACACTACAAAAGAGATTAATTAAAATCATTCGGTTTATTATAGATTTTTTAAAATTATTTTATTTTTGAAAATAAAATTTATAAATAAGGTTTAAAATAGTAAAAATTATCTTAAATTTTGTTATATAAATTAAATAAAATAAAATATTTATATTTAGTAGCAAAATATTTATTAATAAAAATAATAAATTGACAAAATTACATAGTTTTTTAGAAAAAATATGTTTAAAAGGGATTTAAATAAATAAAATTACTCAATATAATTTTAAACTAAATTTATTTTTGAAATTTAAATATTAAAAATATAAAAAAATTAATATTATTAAAAAAATAATTAAAAATTTCTCAAAGATAAAATTATGAAAAATTATCCAAAATCATAGTTATACTTTTATTTAAACCATAACTAAAATAATATTTTATTATAGAGGATTCTTCCACAAATAGAATATTTAATATTTAAAAATGTTTTAGGCCGGCCATATTGATCTCGACCGATCATTTTAAAGAGTGTGCAATTCTTTCAGAATATTCTCAATGTATAAGAACTATCTTACGGATGAGTTCATATGATCCAAACTCTAGATACATCCAACGAATCTCCCCAATTTATGTCTAACAAATAGTAGTTTGTTATTTCATCTCCATTATATATAGAGAGTACGCTAATTCAGATACTTGGTTTTTAATATCAAATTCAATTCATTCTTCTCCCTCATATACGGACTTGAGCAATGGAGTGTTAACCTTGTAGGTCATCCTCTCTCCGCAGCATCAGGAACTGATATCCGCCATTACCTTCAATCCTCGCTCCATTTCTAGTTCTAATACAGAGCAATGACGTTGTATGTGAAAAATGACTTCTGATTTCTATGTTTTCCATAATGTCATGTTCGTTATTTAACTCGTCAATCCAAAACCTTCCCAGGTCATCAAATCAAGAACATTCGAAATCGAACACAAAGATTTCCCGCCTTCGATCCAATCAAGTAGCATTTCATCTTCAATTTCCTGAATTTTCAAATCCTTGATCTTTACATTTCTAAGTAATTGTTGGATCCAAAGCTACTTGTTCCATCGCTGCACGAGAAACTGGTGTTGCAAATGCCTCGCACATGCGACAACAACAATCAATTATCCATAGGAAATAACGGTCCATCCCCACTCTAGCAGCTAGCCACTCAAGAGGCCATAGTGGGTTGGCCAAATTTCGATCTCAGACCGGTTTTTCACCTGGTCAGGAGAAGAGGAACTGACCTTTAGCTGGGAGCGGCCCTGGAGACATCCGATAAACTTCGAGGGAAGATCTCGTAAATTTCCACGAAATTCATAGCTCTTCACTCGGGATCACACAAGTATATCTCTTGCAGGTAAAAGAACATTTCATTACAAATATATGCACATATAATTTTCCATTACAAAATATACTTTACATATAGTGCAAAAAAAAAAGGGAGAGGCTACCCTAGCAAGGAGACAACCTCCCCATCTTTGAGCATTTGATCCGACCAAACTTGTTCCCTCAAAACACGTAGAGGATATTGAAAACGCACCACTTTCTATAAAGCATTCTAAAAAAACATGAAACATCACAAGGTTGGCGATCATATAGTTTCCCAACCGTTGAATAAGAGAAGCATTCTTAAGCCGCAAAGAACCTGACTCTCCCTGAGCCGCCAAAAGAGACACTTGAGTATACTTCAAAGTTTCTCGAGAAGAAGGCAAAAACGTGTCTTTCCTTGCCATGCTTCTTACCAAAAGAGTCACCTACCTGACAAGAGAATCAGTTAGATTAAGGGGGAGCAAAGTGTACCTTATCTCAGTAAGAAAGGTGGAATTTTCCTTTATTTCCTATAGGTATGTATCCCACTGAAGCGCCAGATTGCAAACATTTTCTTCCAGCTGATGTTTTTCCTCATGTTGCTAGTCAGACCAAAAAGCGTCCCAGCGGTCAATTCCACCAAGGGCCAAAGTTGCAGAGGCGCGACAAATATACCGCGCCAGAGTCGCCACTTCTTCCTTTAGGGCACACCCGAATAGATTGGCCAAATACTAGAAATCCTCCTCTAAAGAAGGAACCTACATTCTCTAGAAGAGTGTGGGCCCGACCCCGTCAACAATGAAAATTTTGAAAGAACCGAAACACTCCACAACCTATGAAGAGAATTCAGAGCAACAACACTTCCAGAAGGCTCTAAAGTAGTGGAAAGGTCGGCTATAGTTACTCCTAGAAGGATTCCCGCCTTAAAAGTCAGAGCGCTACCTCATCCTTCGTTGAGTCTGCACGAAATTATTACTAGTGTAGACACATCAATAGTAAGCAAGTTGAGAGCAAAAAGCCAAACACTTTTAAGACTTATAAAGAATAACCTTCCTCTCTTCCATGGTACAGGCATCCACCAGCAAGCGGGTACCGATGATATGTTTCAACTATTTCCAAGCAGCCTCATCCTGAGGAATATCGCCCCATAAAATAACCCAGATTGTTGATGAAACTTATCAGCCATTTCTTTTAATACAACTCTTCCTAGGAAAGGTCTTCCTCCTTAAATACGTATAGCCCATTTCACATGAGGAAATGACTCTTGGTCAAATACTTAGGGAACAACTCAACACATTTACCCTCTATTTTGTATCTAACAGTGTAGACTGATGCATGAGCTTCTAGGAGGATATGAGTAATCAGAAAGAATCAACCTTCAAAATATTTCAAGCTCTTATAAAAATCCTTGAAGCCTCAAATGGCCAGCACCATAGAAAATAATCATCTACCCCGTGTTTGGGTCGCAGGGCCACGATAAGATTAGAAGAGATTAAAGAAAAGGGTTAGAGAAGGATTCCCCTTCAAATATATGCGCTAGTATTTAAAGACTTTAAAATACACATAACTCGCATGATGAAGCTATGACGAAGCCACTACCAAATGCTTAATAACTTCTATCTCAAAATCATTAAAGGGAATTTGAGGTTCATGATTGAGAATAGACATTCGTAAAAGGGAGTGACCCAATTTTCATATTCGCTACATATGCGGTCATTTTCACCAGGGGTCAAGACACCCCATACCGGAGATAGACCTACCTCGAGAAAGGCTTAATAAAGATTAGCATCTCTGAAGAAAAAAAACATAAATAATTGAAGAATAAGTTGAGTCCACCCACGAAGATTAAACATTCTTCTAGGATTTTTAGCACTCTTTTATGAATTTTTACTCGAGATGTACTAATTTTTCCCAGATACAAGAAAACAAAATATTAAAGGAAATGAAGATAACAACAAACTAGAACACACAACTAAAAGAAATACAAAGTTGACTCTTCAAGAATTATTTTCTAGCCTAGAAAAGAAAACAGACTCTATCAAAAGTTTCAAATCACTCGCACTAAACACTCAGTGTTTCAGTTACGAATTGTCAAAATGAGGGAACCTCCAAAAAGACGCTTGAAACATGGAACATTAAAGGCGTGGATCCCCCAAGAAACTAAAACGTTCACTTTTGCTCTTCCAAGATAATGGGAGAGCGGTCGACAACCTAGGCTAATACGTTAAACCCTTGTCTTGCTATTCATAAGCAATGGCTTGACAATCAACTGTTTTGGATCGACCATATTGATCCTGGCCGACCATTCTAAAGAAGCTGCAATCCTTCTAGAATCTTTTTAACTCACGAGAATTATCCTATTAATTACCACATAAGATCCAAACTTAAAATACATCCAACGGTTGTCCACAATCCATGCCTATTCAGGTACTTAGTTTTTTATTTCATTTTCATTTCACTATTGTCCTTCTCATACTAACTTAAGCATTGGAGTAATAATCTTACAAGTTAGCCTTATCTTCGCCACATCGGAAGCTCAAATTTAGTACCTCCAATTCTCACTTTATTTCTGATTTTAGTACAGAACATAAAATATTAAAACAAATATTTAACTTATTTACTGAATTTATAAAAAATAATTTTTAAATATATTTTAATATTTATATATAAACTATATTAAAAATCAAAATAACCATAATATTAAAAAAAAAAATTAAATGTTTTGAATATTATAGAGTCAAAATTTTAATAATTGTTTGTTCATATTATTTTCTTTATTTGTTTAAAAAAACTGAATTAGATAATAATATTTATTATTATATTTAAAATATATTAAATTAACTTTTTTTATATTATGATTATTTATTTAATATAGATAATAATTTAGATACTAAAATATATTTTAAAAAGAATTAACAAATATATTTAATAATTTAATAATTTTTAATAATATTTTAAAGATATTAATTATAAATTTATTTATAATTTTTTATATTTATAATATTTTTAGTTACAGTGATTTTATCTACCTAGGGGTCAAAAACAATAATTATGATATATGTTTGTAAGAATAGTGATTGATGGTGGTCATATTACATATTGACAAATGTTATTAGATTTGTAATGGTGCTCGGACATCATATTGGAATTTTTTTACTTAAATAATCCAACTTTTCAAAAAAAAATTCAAAATAATCCACCTTTCAAAATTATTTTCAAATTTCTCCAGTTAGGGTTTGGAATTATACAAGGGTGTCAAATGGATTGGCGACACCTTGTTAAGGCTATAAGGGAGTCGTCAATTGGATTGGAGACTCCTCATGCAGACTCCAATTCAATTGGCGACTTGGTGTTGAACTTACAAGGTTGTCTCCAATTCATCTGGAGACCCCTTGTATTTTGAAATTTTTTTCAAAAAAATAAATACTTCCAAAAATAATTAATAAAATACGTCAGACGGGGAAATAAATGTTATCATTAATTAAAAAGTATTACATAAACTAATGTTGGCGACTGGGTTGGTCATACCGGCCACCGGTTCCACATCCACTAGACACCTTAACTCGTTGCACTCGTCCCCCACGTTGTTGATTCACGCTTGGTGTTTGAGAAGTTGAAGTCTCAAGAACATTCTCAGATGGTTCCCGAAGGATCTCTTGCATTTTCATTAGGTCATGTGTGTTGAAACTAAGCGTGCGACCCATGTCAGAGTAGTTCGGATGTGATGAAGGGGTCATTGGTGTGCGGCCTGGACGGTTGAAGGGGGATATTGGTGTGAACGATTCGTTGGAGAAAGGTTGAAATGGTAGTGGTGTTTGAAAGCCATAGGTTGTTGAGATGGTTGAGTGGGTAGGCCAGGGTATGATGTCGGAGCGTTTTGGCTATGGAAAAATGTTTGGGCATTATGACTATGGTATGATGTACCCTCGTTATGGCTATATCTTGATGTTATATTGGGGCCATCTAGACAACCCCATGCTTGGAGCAAAACAGCACATCCAGAAAAAGTAGATGTGTTTTTTTTTGCGCACTTACATAAAGAGCTATATAAATAAGACAGATAAGCGGAGCCCCAACTATACTCTCTCGTTTTAGTCAGGTCTCTCAATAAAGGTAAATACATTATGTCCATAGAAGAACCAGTTCCCTTGGGAAATAAAAATAAACCAATTAAAAGCATTAGATAACATCTGATTTTTATTATTTTCATTTCATCTGTAGAATCTTCATCTAATATAAAATCGGCGTACCATGATTTTAGGCGCGAAAGTAAAATACATTGGCCTCTCGAGTTCTCATCTAGCAAGTTGGCATCCAAAAGTTCCTCACAAATTGAACCATTAAGGTTTGTTGTTCCATTGACCGCCTTGCCATCAATATGCAAACTGAGTAACATGTACACGTCCTCTAAGGTCACGGTACATTCACCGATTGGAAAAAAGAAGGTGTGTATCTCCGGGCGCCATCTCTCTTGCAAAGCTAGTATAAACTTTGCATCAACGGAATAAGACATGATTTTGCTTACATGTCCGAAGCCGGCGAGCTCAATATATGGTTGAATTAATTCGTCGGGTGAAACATATTCATGGGCACGACACCGAAACTTAGAGACTTCCTACATAATAGTAAAAAAATATTAGACTTAAAAACTAGAAGAGTTAAAAAAAAATTATAAGAGTAAAAAAAATTAACAGAATCACTAAAAATTAACATATACAAGAAACAATGAACACTTACATAAGTCGCAATATTTGCGACAATGCCTTTATGTGTTTCACCCATTGTCAACAATGTCATTACAACTAATTAAATGTGAATTAGATAACTAGTATGCTGACACAAATAAACTTGATATTACCTCTCTGCAATAAGTAATAATCAGATGGTGCATTTTACCCATGCTTGTATCACCCTTTTATAGAGAATTCGTCTGAACATGCAAGCCAAAGGAGTTGGCGACTCCATTGAACATTTACAAAGGGGTGACAGTCCAATTGGCGACCCCTGCTAGGGAATCTAGCTTAGCAAAGTAGCCTGAGCCTTGTTACATGCATGTAAGGCATGCTGTCACCCACATGACGACATACCACATTAAAGTTGTACCATGTCACCAATGCAGGTGGCGACTCCATTAAATGCATGTTAGATGTCACCAATTGAGTTGGCATCTGCAATTAATTAGTTTGTCTTTGTCGCTAATTAATATGGTGCCTTAATGGATGTCCAAAAAAATTAAATATGTTCCCATGCATGCAAACACTCATAGAAATAATTTTACTAGTCCATTACTAGTTCTTTTAGTATGTCATCTGCACCCAGATACATTGTGAACACCCACTACAACAAAGAGACATATGTCTCCGATGTATATGAGTTTGGTTTTCAAAACACTGACACTGTCCGTTTCACAATTAATAGAAACACAAATTTCTTGCATTTCAGAGAAAGATTGGAATCGAAATTAGGGCTCGGTCCTATAGCACAAATAATATTTCAAAACCTGATTTATTTTAAAACCAACCACGTTAAATTTTATCCATTTAAAGTGTGAGACGACAAAGATGTAGAAAATATGTTCCTAAGTCACGAACATTTTGGTTTCAACTACATTGAGTTGTATACGTTCATCCAACAAAATATTTCATCTCAACAGTCTCAGATCATCGATCAATCAACAGTTTTTGACTCAGATGAAACTGAATCACAATACTCAGATGAAACAGAACCAGAGGTCAACATCGTTGATGCAGAAGAAGAAGGAAGTGAGATGCTGATAGATGAATTGTTGAACAACAACGTTGAAGATGACGAACAAGTACCAATACCTCTAGGTCATGTATACTATTCGCCTTAACATATGACAGACTTGAACTTGCAAAACGATGAAAGGTCCGCAGATATGTTTCACAACTCGTATAGACGGTCAGAGAATGAGTTAAAAGTTGGAGACCAGTTTTGTACCAAGGCGGATTGTGTACGATCCATTAAAAAAATATCACATGGATAACTCTGTTGATTTTAATGTACAATAAACTGATTCGAGAAGGTATGTCATTATTTGTCATAATCCACTTTGCAATTTTCGGCTTGCTGCATTTTACAACAAGATAAGCGATTCTTAGATGATAACTTCCATAGAGCCACCTCACAGTTGCACTGCCACAAATATTGTTCAGGATCATCAAAAGCTAAGCATAGAATTGATATGTCAAGATATTTCTCTGCTTGTTAACATGGATCCTTCAGTCAAGGTGAATATAATAATCTCTCATATCGTAACGCGGTATAATTATACTCCATCGTACAAGAAGGTGTGGATTGCAAGGACAAAGGTTATTGAACAAGTCTTTGGCAACTGAGAGGATTCATACAAAGAATTACCACGATTTTTGGTAGCGCTAAAGACATACACACCAGGAACTGTTGCAATCATGCAAACAGTGCGTGCATGTAGGCCAGATGGAACAACTGTTGATGGAAATGTCATATTTCACCGTCTTTGTTTGTCCTTTCAACCATGCATAAGAGGTTTTACATTCTGCAAACCTGTTATTCAAATTGATGGAACACGACTCTACGAAAAATACAAGGGCACCTTGCTTATGGCAGTTGCACAAGACGGTAACAATAATGTCTTTCCCATAGCATTTGCTCTGGTTGAGGGTGAGACTGCTTCTGCTTGGAGTTTCTTCCTTAAGAATCTCATAACACATGTCGCTCCACAAGCCAACCTCTATTTGATTTCAGACAGGCATGCTGCTATAGAGAATGCGTACAATAACCATGATAACGGGTGGCATAATCCTCCTTCTACCCATGTGTATTGCATTAGACATATTGCACAAAAATTCATGTGTGTAATCAAAGACTAGAACCTTTGCAAAAAAGTTATGAATGCCGGGTATGCTCTAAGTCAACCAACATTTCAATACTACCTTAACGAAATTAGGATGTCAAATGTGGATGCAGGAAGTTGGTTAGACAACATTCCACTCGAAAAGTGGACAAGGGCTTTTGATGGTGGATGTCGTTGGGGCCACATGACGACAAACCTTGTGGAATCCATGAACAGGGTATTCAAAGGAATTAGAAACCTTCCAATCACCGCTTTGGTGAGATCAACATATTATAGGTTGACATCACTTTTTGCAACAAAAGGCAAGAGATGGAGTGCAGTGTTAACGTCTGGTCGGGTATTCAGTGAAAGCATTATAAAATTGATGAAAGAGGATACTATCAAAGCCAACACACATGCAGTTACAGTCTTCGATCGTCATAGGCAAACATTCAGTGTACAAGAAACAATGGACCATAATGAAGGGAGGCCCAATTTATCCTATGTCGTCAGACTAAATAGATGTTGGTGTGACTGTGGCAAGTACCAGGCCTTCCGTGTACCTTGCTCACATGTCATTACGACATGCACAGATACTCGTCATGATGCTTATGGCTATCTATCTGATGTTTACAAGGCGATTAATGTTATGAGCGTATACAACAAAGGATTTGTAGTGCTACCAATGGAGGATTATTGGCCTCCATACCAAGGTGGCATAGTTTGGCACAACAATGACATGAAAAGAAAGAAAAAGGGATGCCCAAACAGTAAGCGTATAAGAACCGAAATGGATATTGTAACGCCCGTTTTATTTCAATTAATTTAATTATGATATTTTGTCGTGTCTCGTTGTGTCGTAATCATATTCGAGCGTATTGGGTGAAGTTTAGTCAGGAGATTGGACTGTTAGTGTGAAACAGAAGCAAAAGAGCAGAAAGGTGGATTTTGCTGATGTGACGCTCGTCACAAGCATGTCACGTCCGTCACGCTCATTACGATTGTCATGGGAATGTTACGACCGTCATGGCCTTGACGTTCGTGACGTTCATTACGTTCGTCATACTAACAAAATCCGTAACTTGCAGAATTGGAACGTGGCTACGAAATATGGAGAATCATAGTAACGTTATTCCATATTTCACTTACCCTCTTTTTCTGTCGTTGTTTGGAGAGAAAAGAGAACTGTAAAGGAAAAAGTAACGTAGTTGAGAGAAGTTGATAACAGAAGAATTGTCCATCGGTGAAATTGGAAGATAGTTGCAGGAGAGTTACTGTAGAACAGAACCAGAACCGGAAAGCGTAGAGTTGGCCTCAATTCTAAGATAAGGGTGGGGTTCAATTCTATAACCGTAGGTATGATCGAATTCAGATAGGGAATCGAATCATAGATATAGTTTCCGTTAATCGATAAATGTTAGGGACGAGGTTTGTCTGTGTAGGAATGAATGTGTTATGTCGTTGGTTTTGTACGATGTTGTATGGTTGCCCTTAATGGGGCAAGAGTAGTTACCCCGTAGTGAACGGACCTTGTCAGAAACTGTTCCGGTATGGGCCCAACCCCGGCAGGCCCAATACCGCGTACGACCCAACAAGCGAATCGGGCACGCCAGGCACGTGCGCCCCTCGAGACGAGCAGGGCAAGCCGCCGAACACCGACGACGTCTCCACAACCTTTTGTCGTCTACCACACCGGACGGGCAGAACCATCCCCGACTCACCAAAGCGCGGCCCTTGGCTCCTCCCCTCCGCGGGGAGAACAACGCGCTCCGGGGAACCTCCCGGGCTCCCCTCCGCGGGGAGAATAATGTGCTCGGCGCACGTTCTCCACGTGCTCCCCTCCGCGGGGACGCGTCACCGGCCAACTGCCCACCTCCGAAAGAGCAGGTCAAACCCATTTTCTGGAGATCTAGGAGCGGTTGGACTAGGGCGAAGACCACGTCCTGGTCTTCACTACGCCACGTAAGCCCTAGCAGTTATTAGGGTTGGGCCTGGTCATCCAGCCCACCTCAAATGACCGTTGGCCCAGCGCTGGGGTCTCTCTATAAATACCCTCTTCCTCAAGAGGGTCAGGTAACTTTTCTTGCCCCCTTTCTATACTATTGCTTCCACTCTGGCCGGTTTCTTACTTTGGCATCGGAGTGTCTTGCAGGTACACCCCCCTCCTCTTTCTCACCCCGGTGAACAGGTAGCCATCCAGTAGCACGCGGCCATATCGTGATCCCCTCCTGATCAGGTCAGATCAGTGGCGCCGTCTATGGGAAACTGAAACTTCCCCGTTACTCCGAGCAGAAAACTAAAAGTTTCACCAAACCTCCACGATCATGGCTAGCCCACGCCGCGATGACACTCCGCACGACCTTGCGCTCAACGTCGCCACCAACGGGAAGCAGACAGGAACGACACGTCCGACGGAAGCCGATGAAAGGGACGGGCAAACTGCTTCACCATCATCCGAGGAACGGCCCCTTCAGGCCGACCACCGCCCCCCGAGCCCGCCAGCATTCCACCCCGTTCCCATCCCGGCGGGAGCAGACCCAACGGTGGTCGCTCTCTTTACAGCCATCAACCAGACGAACCAGCTGTTGTTCCAACAAAATACGAGGATTGGAGCATTAGAACGCGTCGGCCCCCCGAGGTACCCCCAGCGGGAAGACCAGAACGGAGGTTCGAGGAGTCCCTTGCCTCGGCCCAGAAACCGCCGACCCCGGCTGGAGAGACACTGACCGCAGGCGACACGAGAACGCACCCGATCCCCGGCAAGACACGCTCGCGGGAGGAACCAGAACGCAGCGACGATCCCAACTGAGGACCCCCGAATCGAGAACTCCGGCAGGAGGTCGAGAACTCGAAACCAGGGGCACACCTTGAACGGCTCATCTCCTCACAGATCCCCGGCACATAGCGACGAGGATGATTACCGCACCCCGCTGTCCCGGGAGATCATGTCCGCCCCTATACCCCAGGGGATGGAGAAACCACCGACGCTGTCGACATACGACGGCACCTCCGACCCGGACGATCACCTGGAAGACATCGAGGCTATGCTCGACTACCGGAACGTCCGGGAAGCTATCAAGTGCAGACTTTTCCCAACGACTCTGAGGAAAGGCGCTATGACCTGGTACAAAAGTCTGGAGCCCGAATCAGTTACATCGTGGAGGGTCTTGAAGGACCTGTTCTCCAAGCACTTTACGGCGTCCCGACGTCACCCGAAGACGGAAGCAGTCCTCGGGGCAATCATCCAAGGCCCCGACGAACCTCTCCGAAAATACATCGAAAGGTTTACTCGGGAAGCCGTGCAAGTGACAACTTCCGACGAAATGAAACGCTACTTAATGGAACAGGGCCTGCGCCACGACTCCAAATTCTACGAGGCCGTAGGCATACACCGGCCCACGTCCCTCCAAGATTTCCTCGACATAGCCGCGCATTACATCCGATTCGAAGAAACACAAACGGCCAACTCCGCTCGCGACACTCGAGACAGAGAGGTCCCCCGCGGGCACCGAGACGACGGAGCTTCGAGCCATCGACGAGGAGGAGATCACCGTCGGGAAGACCGCCCCCGCGAGCCCCGCGAACAACGCGAGCCGCGCGGCCCCGCAGGAAGATTCACAGAGTACACAGCCTTGGTCGCTTCGCGCGAACGCATACTGGCCGAATGCGCTAAAACCGAGTTTGTTCAGGGAGGTGTCCGATTTCCACGACCAACGCCGCCCAAACCCAACGTGGACAAATCGAAATACTGCCGATTCCACAGGACCCACGGGCACGTGACAGAAGACTGCATCCATCTCAAGGATGCGATCGAAATTCTAATCAAAGACGGGCACCTGAAGCGATACACCCGAGGAGGTGAACCACCTAGGCCAGAGGCCCCGGAAACCAAGAAGATCGAGGAACTCCCCTCTCCGGAGGACAGCAGCAGGCTCCAGGTCGCGTTGTGCGTCAGCCGCCCCGAAGATTGGTTCGCGAGCAGAGAATTCGGCATCCCCGAAGGACCCAACCTAAGCGACGAGCCAATCCGACCAACCAGCCGATGGGAATACTTCCCCAGAGCCATGGTCATCTCTGACGGAGCCACGAGGAGTCTATCCATAGGATCTGTGAAAAGGAAGTTCGACGAGCTCATCGCGAACAACTCGGGCAAAATGAGCACGCTCGACAAATTCCGAGGCCGCTCCAACCCGATCACATTCTACCTCGAGGAACTACCCGGGGGATCCCCCAATTCCAACATCCCCTTTCTCATACGTGCCCGGATGGCAAACTTCGACGTCAGGCGCCTCCTCGTAGACGGCGGGAGCTCGGTTGACATCATGTACTCACATCTGTTCACTACCCTCCAGCTCGACGAATCCAATCTTTCTCCCTACGTAGGCTCCGACCTTCAGGGGTTCAACGGGACGACGACGAGACCTTGGGGATACGTGGAATTGAAAGTCACCTTCGGAGAAGAGGAAACCGCCAGGGACATCAACGTCCGTTTCTTAGTCATCGAATGCCCGTCCCTCTATAACTGCATTCTGGGCAGGACGACGATAGCAGAACTCACCGCGGTACCTTCCACCGTCCACCTGAAGATGAAGTACTACACGAGACGGGGAGCCGTGGTTGTAACACCCCACTTCCCAAAATCAATTAAATTAATAAACATTATAAATAAACAAAATCAGAGTTCCAATTTCCCAAGTGGGATATCACATGAAAACAACGTTTCCTTATAAAAAGGTTTTTCTCCAAATACAGCGGAATATTAAATATAAAACCCAATAAAAGTTTGATACGTTCACAGGAAAATAAAATATAAGTTATTCATAAAACAAATAAAAACGCCCAAGTCCCGTGCTACGTATCAGAGCATCCTAGACTCGACTGTCACACCATAATCCAAGCTAGCTAAGTACCTGGATTATCTGTACTTCCGGAGAAGCACAGACACAACAACAGCAAAGGGGTGAGAAATCATGATCAAAAATATAATGGTAATGTAATACATGTAATAAGGCAGTAAAACACACCAACACATCAATTATTCACCCCAACAACACCATATAACGAACCTACTGTTCAAATTACAATATAACATATTATAATGCAATTATGCAACTCAACACCATGCATGCGGTACCGACTCATTGGTTCATTCAATCGAACCTGGATAGATCACTTACGCTCCTCCTGAGACATGATCTATCCCCCACCATTCTCCACAAAGGAGTACGGATGAATCACTTACGCTCCTCCTGAGACATGATTCATCCCACCAAAACACCATGATATGCAAGACACCAATGCATAATTATTATATTCTGGCACGCTAAGTGCACACGATCCTCCTGATCATATCATCATACAACAATGCATATGTATAGATATATTACACCAACACCATATAAATCAATCAGATAGTAAACGAATTCATACTATCACACCGGATATAACTACGTCCCCCCCCCCACTCGGGGATACACGATCCTACTGATCACTACACACATATACATTAACTAATTGCTCACCAACAATATTAAGGGAAACGCGTACTATCACCAAGTACACAAGTTATATCTCATACTCATCATTTTCACACTACAGCAAGGCTAGAAGGATCACACGAGACCAATTCAGACATCTCACCAAAAGTCTCTGAGGTTACTCAGAACCTCCCTAAACCAACACCTCAGCCTATACACCAAAATCAATAATTCATCAACATCAATCCACAATCACAAACATGCCAATAGATATTATACTTACCAATTATCCTATAATTTCTA
Source organism: Lathyrus sativus (assembly GCA_963859935.3). Classification (NCBI taxonomy): domain Eukaryota; kingdom Viridiplantae; phylum Streptophyta; class Magnoliopsida; order Fabales; family Fabaceae; genus Lathyrus; species Lathyrus sativus. Next base: position 942,923,193 of record OZ012735.1, read on the forward strand.
CTCTAGAACTGACATTACGGTACATTACCGACACTTCAGAGTCACTCTGAATCTCACCAAGGTCCTAACCATAGTCATTAACGACACTATAGGGAAACAACATATAACTTTCCCAAAGTTATAATCATGGTCATTGCCAACACTACGGTAACAACACATAATCTCATCAGCTTTATATTCCTAGTTACTATCAACACTACAGTAACATCAACAATCCAACAAAATGGATCAATACTACAGTAACATCAACAATCCAACAAAATGGCTCAACATTACAGTTACTATCATCACCATATATATATATATACCCCAAAATGCATCATCAGCATTCATCAATCCCCCAACATCAACAATAATCATAGCATGCCAATATAAAACTTTATATAACGATAAATTCCTACGGGGTTAAGGAATCCCCTCTACCCTATACATGTATAAACCATTCCCAATCAAATTTCTCCCCCCTTACCTTGTTAATCGGTTGATCGATGAAATTCTTCCTGGATTTGGTCTCTTGGCCTCCTCTTTTCTTTCCGTTCTTCGTTCCCTTTTTCCTTCGTTCTTCTCACTTCTCTCGTTCTTTCCTCTTCTCTCTTTCTATCGCTCTTTCTCTCTTCCATCTTTCTATCGTGTTATTTTCTCTAATACTTCCCCCATCCCTTCATATTCTATTTTCCTTTTTATTTCCTATCCCAATAATAATAATAACTAATAAAAATAATATAATAATAATAATAATAATAATAACTAATAAAAATAACATAATAATAATAATAATAATAATAATAATAATAATAATATTATTATTATTATTATTATTATTATTATCACACCAATTTCCCACTATCTATGGTAATCCCTTTTCTCTCTATTCCAACTTTTCTAATATCTCCTTGCTACCCCTTCATATTTCCTTCCTCACGGTTTCTATCATGACTTTTCATATTTCCATTCTAACTTCCCAATAACCCTTCCACCTCTTATTTTACTTATTTCAACCACTAATATTCCCAATAATAATTCTAATATAATAATTATAATAATCATTATAATAATAATAATAATAATATAATATAATACTATTATAATATTATAGTAATATTCAACATAATAATAATAATAGTAATACACCCAACAATAATTATAATTATAATAATAATAATACTAATGATAATAATAACAATTATATTAATACTAATAATAAAATAATATGAATAATAATAATCTTAATATTAATAATACTAATATAATATTACTAATATTAATAATACTAATCATAATAATACTATTAATAATAATAATAATATGATTATTATTATTATCTCACCAAAATAATAATAATAATAATAATAATAATAGTAATAATATTATTATCTCACCAAAATAATAATAATATTAATAATACTAATAAATATAATAATATATAATAATAATACCCCCACCAATATTATTATTATTCATTATATTATCATATTCACACCAAAAATCATAATAATATAATAACTATATTAATAATAATATTATATTCTCCATATTAATAATATTACTACAAATATTAATAATAATCATAAATATAATAATAATAATAATATAATAATAATAATAATAATAATAATAATAATATTAATACCACCACCAATATTACTATTATTTCTTATATTATTATAAACTCACCAAATTACCACCAATGATCTCCCATCTCAGGGACACCCACCAAACATCATCAAATACACCCTACCAAAGGGCACATCAACATATAATATTTAAAATAATAATAAAATGGCTAAATAATTAAAATGGGTGTTACAACTCTCCCCCACTTTAATTATTTTCGTCCTCGAAAATTATCTGATGGAAATAATTCCGGATACGCTCCCCGCATCTTTTATTCCAATTCTCAGGTCACACTGCCTTCTGCAGCACCTCCCCATACTACTTTCACCAAAGATATCTCCTCCCTTCGGAGTTGTTCCTCGCTCGCCAAAACGAACTAGCAATGCCTCAACAATCGGAATATTTTTCACTTGTACATCATCCACCTGGTTCAATGTACTTTCTCGACTAAGACACATGAAACATATCATGCCAATTCACAGCGACAACAGAAAAACAGTCTAACATGTTACTCCTCCCATGCCTCCGCTGCGCCACTCTGATACAACTACAGAACACGTGCGAACTTCTGAGATTTCGAAGCTCGACCAACACCAGTCACCGGCGTGACCCTCAAAATACATATTGCCTCGGATCCTCTCGATCTTCTCAGCCATCTCAAGCATAATATTCAAGTCTGAGTACAACACTCTCACTCGATTTATTTCAACACAGGAGAGTCCTACACTCCCTATCTCACCAAGCCACATATAGTGCCATTCCGACACTAGGATGGTAACCGTTATTATAGGTAACTCAATCAACGATAATTAATCATCCCACGTTCCACCTTGATCCGACACCCAAGCTCTCACCAATTCTCTACAGACTCAATAGTCCTCTCTGACTGACCATCAGTTTGCGGATGATAGGTCGAACTCAGCTTCAACTTAGTACCCGAAGCTTCCTGTAAGCCCCTCCAAAATCTCAATATAAACCTCAAATTTCCATCTGACACAATATTCGTCAGTATCTCATCCAACTTCACCACTTTCTCAATATGCATCTCGTATATCCTCAACACGGAATAGTTAATCCACTCCTAACAATTCAAATTAAAATTATGTCTTTACAAATTCTTTGGAAATCTCAACACCAATTTCGTGAAAATACTACCTGATTTCCACTCTAGAATATTTAACGACTACATCAGACTCAACAGTCTCTGATGTTCACTCTTCGAATTCCGACAATTCTAACTAGCATATTCCACCTCTCCTTATCCATGGTCTCAAAAACAATCTACTCAAGTTCGGTTACTTCTTCATAGCACCGAGATGGATACTCCATCTACCTCAATGTATTTCTTCACGAGTACTCCTACTCCCTTCAACAACATCTGATATACATACTCTATCATAACACCTCGTGGTATTATTTCCACAAACCCGACAATCCACTCTTCGACTCTAATTTATCAATTTCAACTAATTCACTATTCAACCCAGATTTCTGACTTTCTCGATTCTTCTCAAGGATATCACTAGTCAGATCTTAATAATAAAAGTTTAACTCCATAAGAAGTATCCTTACTCACAAAACGCATGTTATGAAATTTCTCAATCAGTTCTAACTCTTTTCACCATCATCTTCGGTATATGCAAATATTTCTAACTCACTGCATCTTCTACCATGTCCGCTTTACCCGAATGGTAATTCAACTCGAAGTCGTACTCTTATCGAAGTCCCAATTATTTCCTATGCCTCATATTTGTCTTATTCAAATTAAACAAACACCTTAAACTCTTAAGATCACCAAACATCTCCGATCTCAGTCTGAACTTTTGAAGACTCTGACTCCAGTACAATCACAATAGTAACCAACTCTAAATCACTGGTCGGATGATTTCTCTTATACACTTCAAGTTTCCTTTTGCATAATTGAAACTCGCTGAAGTTGTCTTTAGCAAATCCCCTAATTATATCAACAAGCATCACAAACACCACAATTAGTTCTATCGGATTCGGCAGAACTTTCCTTACGGAAGTATATCACCGCTCTTTTTCCAACACTGATAACTCCAGTTCCTTATGCTCAACATAATCATCTATACGCTTCGAATACCTTAAAATATCATTTATTAACACAACCATTGCCTTATATAAATAATTAAAGAAGATCCCATGCCAAGTGGACAAACAAGTTGTGAGTTATAGCGGGAACACATACCGTACCGCCCGTCCTTACCACAAAATTCAAACACACTTCATCAATAAATAGCTTAAATCTATGTCAATACTTCACCATCTCATAGATAATTTGAATAGCTTTTCAATGCTTCGAACCGCACGTCATTCCGAGTTACGGTTCTCCCGTTACGGCAAAAACACCAGAATAACATTTTCTGCCCAGGACCCCTTCGCCAGGCGAACACCGCAGCGAATATGGACGTCCGCCAGTATGCTCGCCAGGCGAACATGACAGTCCCAAAATCCTCTTTTCGACCGTTACCTGACTTCCGAGTGTCCGATTTCGATTCCGTAAAAAGCTGCGATCTCGGAATTTAACGTACAACAACGATTTTATACTTAGGAAGCCATCCAACACATTTTAAATCTATGAATAATTTAAAACTCAATTACTTCCAATCTCAACAGCAGATCTTTGAGCCTCCTAATACGATAGAACTTTTGACCTTCGTCCCATCCACCACAAGAACTCTACTCGAGATCACATGACCAAGGGACTCACATCCCTCGATCAATTGTTCCATCAAATCATTAACTCTTGGAAGCAAACACCTATCCTTGATAGTCACCCTGTTCACTTATCTATAGTTCACCCAAAGCTTCACAAAACCTTCTATCTGTCTAACCAACAAAATTGGTGCACATTACGGTAGCACACTCAAACAAAAGAACCTCTCTCCTAGAAGGTCTTCAAGTTGACTCTTCAACTTCTCCAATCCCAACGAAAACACACCATATGGAGTCACTAATATCGGACTCGTTCCAACAACAAAGTCAACGTGTGAGCTTTACTTCACACTCCGATAGTAAATCACCTACCTCATCCGGAAACCTCCGGCAATCGCAATTAATTGACAAATTCCAATTTTTCTCACTTTCCTTCTCATTCCAAGTTTCAGTCAAAATAGACACTTCAACACCGTCTTACGCCAAATTCCTCAAAATAATCCCTTAAGCACTTAGCTTAACTCAAGACTATACACTGCTCACGCCACCCAAGCTTGCAAGATACGTCTATCCCATCCAACACAATCCCGTCCACTATTAACAAGAGATTAAGGGTGATCAGTTCCTCAATTTGTTAATAGACAGCCGAAATCATGATGGGGTACAAACCATCTTTACCAAACTATTATATCACTCCTCAACACACTAAGCCACCACACTGTAGCTTTTCGGAGAAATACAACTTCTCCCCCACTGGAATCATTCCACTTCTACCAGTGAAGTTAACCAACAACATGTACCGACAGTGTTTTTACACACATGTCGCATACCAGGAAACAATAACACTAGACAACATTGGCCGGACGGACCGACCTGCTCTGATACCAATTGTAACACCCCACTTCCCAAAATCAATTAAATTAATAAACATTATAAATAAACAAAATCAGAGTTCCAATTTCCCAAGTGGGATATCACATGAAAACAACGTTTCCTTATAAAAAGGTTTTTCTCCAAATACAGCGGAATATTAAATATAAAACCCAATAAAAGTTTGATACGTTCACAGGAAAATAAAATATAAGTTATTCATAAAACAAATAAAAACGCCCAAGTCCCGTGCTACGTATCAGAGCATCCTAGACTCGACTGTCACACCATAATCCAAGCTAGCTAAGTACCTGGATTATCTGTACTTCCGGAGAAGCACAGACACAACAACAGCAAAGGGGTGAGAAATCATGATCAAAAATATAATGGTAATGTAATACATGTAATAAGGCAGTAAAACACACCAACACATCAATTATTCACCCCAACAACACCATATAACGAACCTACTGTTCAAATTACAATATAACATATTATAATGCAATTATGCAACTCAACACCATGCATGCGGTACCGACTCATTGGTTCATTCAATCGAACCTGGATAGATCACTTACGCTCCTCCTGAGACATGATCTATCCCCCACCATTCTCCACAAAGGAGTACGGATGAATCACTTACGCTCCTCCTGAGACATGATTCATCCCACCAAAACACCATGATATGCAAGACACCAATGCATAATTATTATATTCTGGCACGCTAAGTGCACACGATCCTCCTGATCATATCATCATACAACAATGCATATGTATAGATATATTACACCAACACCATATAAATCAATCAGATAGTAAACGAATTCATACTATCACACCGGATATAACTACGTCCCCCCCCCCCCCCCCCACTCGGGGATACACGATCCTACTGATCACTACACACATATACATTAACTAATTGCTCACCAACAATATTAAGGGAAACGCGTACTATCACCAAGTACACAAGTTATATCTCATACTCATCATTTTCACACTACAGCAAGGCTAGAAGGATCACACGAGACCAATTCAGACATCTCACCAAAAGTCTCTGAGGTTACTCAGAACCTCCCTAAACCAACACCTCAGCCTATACACCAAAATCAATAATTCATCAACATCAATCCACAATCACAAACATGCCAATAGATATTATACTTACCAATTATCCTATAATTTCTACTCTAGAACTGACATTACGGTACATTACCGACACTTCAGAGTCACTCTGAATCTCACCAAGGTCCTAACCATAGTCATTAACGACACTATAGGGAAACAACATATAACTTTCCCAAAGTTATAATCATGGTCATTGCCAACACTACGGTAACAACACATAATCTCATCAGCTTTATATTCCTAGTTACTATCAACACTACAGTAACATCAACAATCCAACAAAATGGATCAATACTACAGTAACATCAACAATCCAACAAAATGGCTCAACATTACAGTTACTATCATCACCATATATATATATATATACCCCAAAATGCATCATCAGCATTCATCAATCCCCCAACATCAACAATAATCATAGCATGCCAATATAAAACTTTATATAACGATAAATTCCTACGGGGTTAAGGAATCCCCTCTACCCTATACATGTATAAACCATTCCCAATCAAATTTCTCCCCCCTTACCTTGTTAATCGGTTGATCGATGAAATTCTTCCTGGATTTGGTCTCTTGGCCTCCTCTTTTCTTTCCGTTCTTCGTTCCCTTTTTCCTTCGTTCTTCTCACTTCTCTCGTTCTTTCCTCTTCTCTCTTTCTATCGCTCTTTCTCTCTTCCATCTTTCTATCGTGTTATTTTCTCTAATACTTCCCCCATCCCTTCATATTCTATTTTCCTTTTTATTTCCTATCCCAATAATAATAATAACTAATAAAAATAATATAATAATAATAATAATAATAATAACTAATAAAAATAACATAATAATAATAATAATAATAATAATAATAATAATAATAATAATAATAATAATATTATTATTATTATTATTATTATTATCACACCAATTTCCCACTATCTATGGTAATCCCTTTTCTCTCTATTCCAACTTTTCTAATATCTCCTTGCTACCCCTTCATATTTCCTTCCTCACGGTTTCTATCATGACTTTTCATATTTCCATTCTAACTTCCCAATAACCCTTCCACCTCTTATTTTACTTATTTCAACCACTAATATTCCCAATAATAATTCTAATATAATAATTATAATAATCATTATAATAATAATAATAATAATATAATATAATACTATTATAATATTATAGTAATATTCAACATAATAATAATAATAGTAATACACCCAACAATAATTATAATTATAATAATAATAATACTAATGATAATAATAACAATTATATTAATACTAATAATAAAATAATATGAATAATAATAATCTTAATATTAATAATACTAATATAATATTACTAATATTAATAATACTAATCATAATAATACTATTAATAATAATAATAATATGATTATTATTATTATCTCACCAAAATAATAATAATAATAATAATAATAATAATAATAGTAATAATATTATTATCTCACCAAAATAATAATAATATTAATAATACTAATAAATATAATAATATATAATAATAATACCCCCACCAATATTATTATTATTCATTATATTATCATATTCACACCAAAAATCATAATAATATAATAACTATATTAATAATAATATTATATTCTCCATATTAATAATATTACTACAAATATTAATAATAATCATAAATATAATAATAATAATAATATAATAATAATAATAATAATAATAATAATATTAATACCACCACCAATATTACTATTATTTCTTATATTATTATAAACTCACCAAATTACCACCAATGATCTCCCATCTCAGGGACACCCACCAAACATCATCAAATACACCCTACCAAAGGGCACATCAACATATAATATTTAAAATAATAATAAAATGGCTAAATAATTAAAATGGGTGTTACAGTGGTAACCCTCAACGGAGACATCGAAGCCGCTCGCAGATGTTTCGAGGCCGCCTTGAAAGGACTAGACTCCATCGCTCCGTCGACCAAGAGGAAAGCGTCAAACGCTACGCCGAAGGACAAACCAACGGAGCTGGTCGGATCCGTTGAGCTCGACAGTCGCTTCACCGACGAGCTCAACAATATAACAAAGACCGACGGAGGTAACGGGCAACCGTCGCACCCAGCACGCCCCATCCCGGATGGAGAATTCGAACTCATTCCCCTCGGAGAAGACACGGGCAGAACCGTGAGGATAGGCGCAGGACTCCCAGACCTCGCGAAACGCCAGCTCCAAGCCTGCCTCCGTGAGAATGCCGACCTCTTCGCCTGGAGCGCCGCGGAAATGCCGGGACTCGACCCCGAGGTCGCCTGCCACCAGCTGTCCATCAACCCAGCCGCGAAGGCCGTTGTACAATGCCGACGTCGCCAATCCCCCGAAAAATCGGCAGCGGCCGAACAAGCTGTAAAAGACCTCTTAGAGGCAAATTTTATTTCGGAAGCCCGGTATTCAACCTGGCTGTCCAACGTTGTACTCGTCAAAAAGAATAATGGAAAATGGCACATGTGTGTTGACTATACTGACCTCAACCGGGCATGTCCTAAGGACGCCTACCCCCTCCCCAATATCGACAAGCTCGTCGACAACTCGGCGGGCTTCAAACTCTTGTCCTTCATGGACGCGTACTCGGGATACAACCAGATCCCGATGGCCGAACACGATAAGCAAGCCACGGCCTTCATGACGGCGTCGGGCAATTACTATTACAACGTGATGCCCTTCGGCCTCAAAAACGTCGGGGCCACATACCAGCGGATGATGAACCATGTCTTCCGCAACGAAATCGGGGACATGCTCGAAGTATATATGGACGACATGATCGTCAAATCCGGCTCGGAGGACGACCACGCGGCACACCTCCAGAGGGTCTTCAAGACCGCGAGGTCATGTCGCATGCGTTTTAACCCGGAAAAGTGCACCTTCGGCGTCTGCGCTGGTAAATTCCTCGGCTACTACCTGACTGAGCGGGGGATCGAAGCCAATCCGGACAAATGCCACGCCTTTTCCAATACCACCACGCCGACCACGAAGCGGGCCATCCAGTCCCTCAACGGCGTACTAGCCTCCCTCTCGCGATTCATCGCGAGATCGGCCCAACACGCCCTCCCGTTCTTCAAACTGCTCAGGAAAGAGACCAAGTTCGAATGGACGGACGAATGTGAGAAAGCCCTTTGCCACCTCAAACGCGTCCTATCCGAACCGCCAGTGCTGACGCGCCCCGCGACGGGCGAAACCCTATATTTATATCTGGCCGTCTCCAACGAAGCCGTCAGCGCCGTCCTCGTGAGCGAAGCTGGAGAAGGACAAAAGCCCATTTACTTTACTAGTAAAGCTCTCCACGGCCCGGAAGTCCGATACCAGCTGATCGAGAAAGTCGCCCTGGCCCTCATGACAGCGGCACGCCGACTCCGACATTATTTTCTAACACACACCATCGTGCTCCGCACCGATCAGCCCATCCGCCAGCTACTCGGCCGCCCCGACATGGCTGGACGCATGCTGAAGTGGTCGCTAGAACTCTCCGAGTTCGACATCACCTACGAAAGCCGGCACGCCATCAAGGCTCAAGCTTTGGCCGACTTCGTCGCCGAGATGACCACGCCCCCGACCCTACCGCCGGGAACCACCTCTGGACCATCTTTGTGGATGCCTCCTCCAACTCTACGGGAAGCGGCGCCGGCATCGTCCTCGATAACGACGAGGGTACGGTCATCGAAGTCTCCCTCACACTAGCTTTTCCAACGACTAACAACCAGGCCGAATACGAAGCATTTCTCGCCGGCCTTCGCCTAGCATCCGACCTGGGAGCCAGGGACATCCGAATCTATACGGATTCCCAACTGGTCGCTTAGCAAGTCCGAGGCGAATACCAAGCAAAAAACGACACCCTCGCCGGATACCTCACGCTCATCACTGAAAAACTGAGAGGGTTCGACTCAGCAGAGATTCAGCACGTTCCTCGGGAGCAGAACACCCGCGCCGACATCCTCTCCAAACTGGCAAGCACCAAAAAGCGAGGCGGCCACAAATCGGTCATTCAAGAAATCTTGTCCCAACCAAGTACCAGCCCGACCACCACACCCCTCGACATCAACGCCATCGGAGACGCGGACTGCTGGATGACCCCCCTCCACACCTATCTCAGCACCGGCCGTCTGCCGGCCAACTCTAGCGAGGCCAACGCGACGAAACGACGGGCCTGCTCGTACGTCCTCCTCGAGGGACGACTATACCGCCGAGGCTTCACAATCCCACTCCTCAAATGCATAGATAAGTCCCAGAGTACGACCGTTCTTGAAGAAATCCACGAAGGTATCAACGCGCAGCACCTCGGCGGCAGATCCCTAGCGCGCAAGGCCCTACGCGCAGGCTACTACTGGCCATCAATGCAGTCCGACGCGAAGGAACATGTCAAACGATGTGATAAGTGTCAACGACACGGGGACATGCACCTCGCCCCCCCAACCGACCTCACGTCCCTCTCATCTCCGTGGCCGTTCGCTTGGTGGGGGCTGGACATCCTCGGGCCCTTCCCCCTCGGTTCATACCAGAACAAGTACCTCATCATGGGAGTCGATTACTTCACCAAGTGGATCGAGGCCAAAGCTCTGGCCAAAATCACCGCCCACAACATACTCCGATTCTACAAACGCAACATCCTCGCCAGATTCGGGGTACCGCTCGCCATTGTCACCGACAACGGCACACAATTCACAGACAAAAACTTCCGCGACTTCGTCACTAAACTCGGAACCAAACATCACTTCGCCTCGGTCGAACATCCTCAGACAAACGGCCAGGCGGAGTCGGCGAACAGAGTTATACTCAGAGGACTCAGACGACGACTCGGCGACGCCAAACGAGCATGGGTCGAAGAACTCCACAGCGTCCTCTGGGCATACCGTACTACCCCCCACTCAACCACGGGGGAAACCCCATTTCGCCTCACGTACGGAACCGAGGCCGTGATACCGGTCGAAATCCGCGAACCGTCCAGACGAACGGAAGCTCCCCTGGACACCGACGACAACGACGGCTCCCTCCGAGAAGAGCTCGACCTCGTCGAAGAAATCCGCTCAGGAGCAGCTCTCCGGGAAGCCCGGCTGAAGCAACAAGTCACACTTCGCCATAACAACAAAGTCATAAAACGCGATTTTCAAACAGGCGACTTAGTTCTACGCAGAAACCAGAAAGACTCCCACGAGGGCAAACTGGCTGCGAACTGGGAAGGCCCGTACCGAGTCCGGGACAAAACGGAGCACGGGGCCTATTACCTCGAAAACCTACACGGTGAACAACTAGCTCGACCATGGAACGCCGCGAAACTTAAGCGGTACTACAGTTAAAACATTGCCCGCGACGACCCATCGTCCCGACCACTGGGGGGCGACATGGTACCACCGCACACCCCCGCGTCCACTAGCGACCAAAGAAAAGCAAGCCCTGCCTCTCGTGTGCGCGGGCAGAAGGCCTTGCTCGGCAGGGAATACCTCGACTGAGGCTCCTCGCCGTCGTACCAAAAGAGGCAGGACACCCAGCTCGCGATGGGCCGTCCACGCCCCGGGGAGAACTACCCCCGAAACGGCCCGGCTACGTTGCCGGCCAAACCGGCCAGTTCCCTGCACTACCGATAGCAAATTGTCGAGCTAAACACACCGAGCGCACACTTAGAAAATTTACAAGAAATGTCATACACAATCAGAGGCATTCAAACAAATACGAAAAACGAGCATAAAACGACATGCAAATAACGAGCGCACACTTAGAAAATCCACGATAAATATATTAAACAAAAGCGGGCGCCAGCCCAGTAGTCAATGGTACAAATACAGAGCACGCAGGCCCAAAGAAAAGAGATAACAAACATCGGCACGCAGGCCACAAAAACAACGAGCACGCAGGCCCGACAACCTATGCTTCCTCGTCCGCCCGGTCAGCAGCCACGGGTTCCTCCTCGGGGATAACAAGATAGGGATCGATCACCTTCCCATCAACAATCTCGTGGTACGGCCCTATCCCGTCCACGGCCAGCACGACACCAGGGTTGGCGACCTGAATCTGCTCGACGACATTCTTGAACCCGACCTCGACAGCCTCCAGACAATCGCTCTCCAACACCCGGATACGAGCGATCAGGTCAGCACGGGTGATTAACCGTCGATCCCCGTCAGTCTCGTCCTCGGCCGGACGAACAACGCTGTCCAAAACCTCCGTGCGAACCTTCAGCGCCTGCACCTCGGCCGTCGCTGTCCCCAGTTTTTCCTCCAGCGAAGTCACCTTCCCCTCAGCGCCCTCTGCCCGTTTCCGCTGCTCGGCAACATCCTTCTGGCTCTTCTCCAACTCCTCAGTGAGCTTGGCCAACCGCGACTGCGTGAAAGTGAGATCCCCTTGCAATTTGGATAGCCCAGCAGCAGAGCATCCCTCCTCGTTCAGCACAAGAGCCGTCGTGAACGTCCGCATCATTGCGGCCAAGTCCTCAGCCAGGACACACCGACGGGTCTCTCGATCGGCCTGACGAACATCCTTCACCTCCCCGACGGAGACAGTGGGAGAACGGGCACCATGAAAATATCCCGGATGCTGGTGGCAGGGAGGGACGACATAACCTTCCTCGACGGTGCCGACCGTCAGATCCACCACTTGGGGCTCCTCGGACCTCTGCCTCTTCAACGCTCCTTGAGACACAGGAGATTGGCTCTCTTGAGGCGAAGAGGACGAAGTTTGCCCCCCCGGCGTCGCGACCTCCTGTCCGACCAGCTGGCTCACCCTCGTCCTCGGGGCCGCGGCATTCCTAGTAGCGCGCAACTGCTTCACCCGCTCCTCGACGGAAGACATGTTCGTTGCAAAAATAAAGAAAAGGGTTAGCGACGATCAAAAACCCCGACCACGGGGGGGAAACGAACGTTCCTACCTAGGTAATCCAGAGCGGCCGCCCCGGTCGCGCAACCGAGCAAAGTCTTAGTATTTATCAAACGCTTCTTGGTGCGTACGTTCCCCTGAGCGTCAAGGATATACCGACCGTCGGGCGTCACCAGCTTCGACGGAGGGAGAGACCGCACAAAGGTAATTATTTTCAAATAGGCGGCCATGTCCTTCTCCTCGAGGGTCCCCGCCCGGACGATATACCTATCCGTCCCTCGACTGAAATGCTCCGCGGTCCACAGCAGATGTATCTTAGGAAGCCACGCGCGGAACCGCTGGCCATCTACCGTTCGCTCGCCCTCGTCGAAGAGAGTGTCCGAGCCGTGCTGCGTGATCGGCTTGACGAGGTAGAACCGGTTTTTGAAGTCTTTGACAGAATCGCTGTACGCTTTGAAAATTTCCGTCGATTGCTTGAAGGAAACCCACCCGTGGCGGCCGTGCACCGTTTGCCGCTGCAGATGGAAGATACGGAAAAATAACGGCACCGTCGGCTCCACCGAGAGGTAGAAACACACCACCTCGAAAGCCCGGATGAAGGCCAAGGCATTGGGGTGCAGCTGGGACGGGGCAAGACGCAGCCAGTCAAAAAGCCCCAGATGGAAGGCGGAAAATGGTAACCGGAGCCGAGCTTCTTTAAAGTAGAATTCATGCATCGGGAACATCCGCCGCCCATATCACGAGCAGATGCGGTGATGTTCTTTTGGCCGGTACACCTGCCAGTGTTGTGGCTCTCCTATGGGCGAGTCCTCGACCGTGGCGTACACGTCGGACGCGTCGGCCACAAAACAAGAAGGGGTAGAAAGCGGCTCCTCGGCCGCCCACTCCTCGGACGGGGCAATACGCTCATCGTCATACTCCGGAATCTCAGGTTCATTGTCTTCGACCATTATCCCCGGCATCAGAATATCCCTCAAAATTACTGTGCAAGCTGAAAATCACTGAGGAGCGCGCAATTTCCCGAAAGTAAAACCCTGGTGATCTGGACTGGATCTGCCATATCTGATAGACGAAAATCAAGCTGTAACCCTGATATCCTCTGTCTGCACAAAAAAAATCATACGTCTGATTTGCGAATATGAATTCAAACCACGAGTCAGATAGGAGAATCGGTTGGTCAAATTTTAGGGTGCAACACCCGGCACCAGAGCCGACATCTACACCTGAAAGCAGAGGACAACGGTGAATTTGATAGCCAGGATCAAATCCACCCTTCCACCGCAAGTCAAGTGAAAGGGCGACAAAAGCCGGGAAGCGACGAGCAAACACTCGCTCCCCGTCTACCCTCCTCGGTGGGTCGAAGGCCGACCCCTCATCCCCTCTCGGGACAGCCGTCGGAGAAGGTACTTCTCCCCGGGGCATTCATCGGAGAAAGCCCCCGTCCTCGGGGCATTCATCAGAAAAAGCTCCCGTCCTCGGGGCATTCATCGGAACCAGCCTACCCTCCCCGGGACACTCATCAGAAAATTCGCCAGACACGGCGGAACTCGCGTCCCTCCTCGGGGCGTTCATCACGCCCCGACCACACGTTCCAATTAAACGACGGAAATAAAAAGGGAGGGAAAAGAGGAACTCACTTGTAACGGCGGCGGACGGAAGAAAAGATCAAACGGTACGGCGGCGATCGGCGGTAAGCGGTGGACGAGCAGAAACGATAAAGCTTAGCAGAGAGAAAAGTAACAGAATGAGCGGGGACCTCCATATTTATAACCCGGCGCGGGACTCGAAGCGACCCTAGGCTCATTAATGACATAGGGTAACCGCCCCTACGACCGCTTAACGCAAGACACGTGGCGGCAACCTGACAGTCGCGTCCCTTCACCTGCCTCCCCCCCCCGCTCTGCCGACGACCGAAGATCTTCGTACGAGTGTCCGATGCGACGACCTTAAGTCCTCGCTCTCTCCCCAGAGCTTCGACTTGGGGGGCTCCTGTTCCGGTATGGGCCCAACCCCGGCAGGCCCAATACCGCGTACGGCCCAACAAGCGAATCGGGCACGCCAGGCACGTGCGCCCCTCGAGACGAGTAGGGCAAGCCGCCGAACACCGGCGACGTCTCCACAACCTTTTGTCGTCTACCACACCGGACGGGCAAAACCATCCCCGGCTCACCAAAGCGCGGCCCTTGGCTCCTCCCCTCCGCGGGGAGAACAACGCGCTCCGGGGAACCTCCCGGGCTCCCCTCCGCAGGTAGAATAATGTGCTCGGCGCACGTTCTTCACGTGCTCCCCTCCGCGGGGACGCGTCACCGGCCAACTGCCCACCTCCGAAAGAGCAGGTCAAACCCACTTTCCGGAGATCTAGGAGCGGTTGGACTAGGGCGAAGACCACGTCCTGGTCTTCACTACGCCACGTAAGCCCTAGCAGTCATTAGGGTTGGGCCTGGTCATCCAGCCCACCTCAAATGACCGTTGGCCCAACGCTGGGGTCTCTCTATAAATACCCTCTTCCTCAAGAGGGTCAGGTAACTTTTCTTGCCCCTTTTCTGTACTATTGCTTCCACTCTTCCCGGTTTCTTACTTTGGCATCGGAGTGTCTTGCAGGTACACCCCCTCCTCTTTCTCACCCCGGTGAACAGGTAGCCATCCAGTAGCACGCGGCCATATCGTGATCCCCTCCTGATCAGGTCAGATCAGAAACCATAATTAATTTAGTGAGTAAAAGTTGTAATGTTGTCCTTACGATAAGGTGCTGAATTCTTAATTGTCGAAAGTATGTTGTTATTGTTCTCGTATATGAACAGGTGGAAAATGATGATTTCATGAGTTGTATGAAATTATGATGCTCTGTTATGGACAATCTGGTTGTAGGCTAAAAGCCCTATTGTATGGTTGTTATGGTTGTGTTGTAGTCCATAATAGATGCATTTCATGGCATAACATTTTGGTTGGTCTGTATTGGCGTTTGGTTGTGCCTGTATTGACGTTGGTTGTGCCTGTATTGGCGGCCTGTAATGGCAAATGAATTGGTTATGGAGTTTTACTCCGAAATGGTACCACATGCATGTGCATAGTTGAGTCGCATGATGTCGCATCGTTGTGTTGATTGTAAGTTATGATTGTTGCTGAATTTTCGTAATCATCGTTGTATATCTGAGATATGGATTTGCTTGCAGTTTATTGTAAATAATGTTTATAAATTTGCAAAGATTATCATGCTGTGATATGATTTCTGACATGATTTTTATCATGCCTTATGTTATATTGTTGATATCTTACCCTTTACGTTGTATGTTACCTCCGTTGGTGGTAATTTGCAGGTAACTCGGAATAAAGTGTCGTTTTCCGGTTAAGGTGTCGTCGGTCGCTCTGATACGTAGCACTCTTGGGGGGATGAACAATTAATTCTATTGCCTTTAGTTGATTTCCTCGTTGTTGATTTTATTGTCGAAACTAGTTATTTTCGTGAAGTTATGCAAGATTATTACTTGCTGAATTTTAATGAAGTTCAGATGTAAAACATTCTTTGCCTTGTTTTGGGTGACTATGAGTTGCTTGAAAGTTTATTACATTCCGCTGCAAAATAACAGGTTGTCTTACAATTAAAATACTAAGCTGAGAATTGTTGTCGGTTCATCCGAATTTGTGCTATGTATGTTAATAGATGATTTTAGCAGTTGTATGTTTGTAATTTAAGTTGAAAATGTGACATCTCTAAATGATGCACTCTGATTTTCTTAATCATTCGTTTGGGTAGAAATGGGGTGTTACAGATATGGCTGATAAAATGATAAGATTGTGCAGTATATGTCGTCAGCCCGGACACAGCCGAAAAAAATGTCCCAATGTCGGAGGCACATCTGCATCATGATTTAGCTTATCGTTTCATTTGTTGTAACCAAATATTCTCATATATTGATGAGTTATTGTTACAACGGTCTTAACAACAAACAAGACTAACAACACACAACACATACTAATTTCATAAAATATAAAACACTAACTATGTGATTACGACATTCCTAACTGATTACAACAATCAAACTAATTTCATTCGGTCCAAACATGACTTCCCTTGCATCTTTGTCTGTCTTAACACGAACCCATCCACGCAGCCGATCAAGTCTCTCGATACTACATATCTTTTCCCCTTCACCAATGTCTCCTTCCAACCACCGATTCAGCTCCCTCTTAAGTTGATTGAAACTTTGTATGTTTCAAAACAACATGTCCATCAGAGGCTTCTCTCTCTCGAATAGACGACTTTTCCCCACGGTCGACGATACATGTTATTAGCAGAACAAAGATATCAGAGGAAATGTGGAAGTAAATGATCAGAACACCTCTATTTATAGAAAAAAAATTAAAATACAAGGGGTCTCCAGATGAATTGGCGACAGCCTTGTAAGTTTAACACCAAGTCGCCAATTAGATTGAAGACTACATGAGGAGTCTACAATCCAATTAGCGACTCCCTTATAGCCTTAACAAGGTATCGTCAATCCATCTGACACCCTTGTGTAATCGCAAACCCTAACTGGGATACTTTGAGAATAATTTTGAAAGATGAGTTATTTTAGGATTCTTTTTGAAAAATTGAGTTATTTGGATAAAAAATTCTAACATATTATCATAGGTTATTAGATTTGTAACTAAATATTTACGATAATGGTCGAAAACAATAATTGTATTATAGGTTTGTTAGAATTGTGATGGTGGTTGAATTACGTATGAAAAAAAATTAATTGTAATTTGAAATGAGTTTTATTTTAAAATATTTTTTATTTCAAATGAATTTCTCATTACTCATTGTAAAATGAAAAATGGAATATTTTTTATTTCGAATGAATTACTCATTACTCATTGTAAAATGAAAAATGGAATATAATTATAATTTGAAATGATAATGGTATGGAGTTGTTGAAATGATGATTATAGTGATAGTCATAAAGAATGATGATATGGTCTTGGGAAGATGCTCTCACATGTTGTGGGGAATTATTGGTCACCAATCATATGTTGGTAATGTGATAGTGTAAAAAACAAAAACCAACTTTTGTAGTAACTTTGAAATTTAAGTAAATACTATTTTTAAAATAAAATTGAAAAGAATTTAATGCAAATTGACTAAAAAAAATTAATATAATTTTTAAAACAAAAAATTTACCAACCCTTAAAAGACCTCTTAGCATGTGTTTGATTTAGCTTTTGCAAGGCCTAAAGCACATCCCAATGTATATTTTGATGTGATTTTAAGAGCTATTAGAGAGATATAGTGAAGAAGTTAGAGTGCAATTCCCTCTATAAAATCAATGAATCCTCTCTTGATTTTAAGAAGCTGAAAAATGTACATTAGTTTTTTAAAATATTTCCTTATGTGTTTGGTAGTGAAAAATTATAGAAAGTTGCATTTAATTCTACAATGTTAGATTCTCACTCTTTTAGCATAGCTATAACAAGGCTAGAAATCATATGTAAATTATATTTCTAAGAATAGAAAATAATTTAAAACATGAAACAAACACAGAAATGTTGCCATCTTAATCTCACATTTATGATAATAAATAATAACATCACAATCTTTGAAACAAACACACACTTATAACTAAACAACAGCACAAGCAAGCACTTAAATTTAAAAAAAAAAAAAAGAAAAAGAAAAATCAACACTTTCCACAATGTACATTATTAATAATATACACAAGCAATTTCATGAGAAAAACACTCAAATCACAACACAAACGAACACTCAAACAAACTCAATTTTGTCCATGTTTGGTTTGACAACAAATTTGACAAAACAAACAAAAAATGTTAATGTGAAAATCGCTTCTACAAAACAAGCCCTTGAAAATCGCTTCTACAAAACAAACCCTTGAAAATCGCTTAAACGAGCTTTCGAAGTTTACAGAAAAATAAAACACTCCAAAGAAACATGCGGATTCATAATTGACTCCTCCATTAAAACGCCGTCGTGTGTATCCTCAGTTTCACACTTACCCGGCGACAGTAACTTCCGTCCGGCTCTATCTGTCTGCCTGAGCTCACTCCGATTATGACTGCTGCCAACCGTCCTGTGACACGACGGCGACCTCGATCTCCGGCGGACACTTTCGCCGGGATCACGGCGGACTTTTTCGGGAAACTCCCTCCGGCGAACCGATCCTGCACTCACTAAAATCTTCTTCTCCGGTGGAAACTCGGGTACCCTCGCCGGTGATTTGGGCCGGCATCGTTCTCTCCCTCCGATTCTGTTCCTCTCAACTGTGTAAGAATGTTTCC
The DNA here is from genome assembly GCA_963859935.3 of Lathyrus sativus. Taxonomy (NCBI): domain Eukaryota; kingdom Viridiplantae; phylum Streptophyta; class Magnoliopsida; order Fabales; family Fabaceae; genus Lathyrus; species Lathyrus sativus. The sequence goes on from OZ012735.1 coordinate 942,942,604, forward strand.
TTGATACATCAGAGTGATTTCGATGTTGATTTCGATTCCGATTTCGAGTTCCTTCTCTGATTCTTCGCTTGCTTGTAACTTCATCTTCTCTCGATTCCGGCACGGTGGTGGTAGTGGTAGTGGTGGAGAAACTCTCGCCGACACTGCATGTTTCTGAAAGGAGAGAAACTTCAGAGGGTTTTTCAAATGCTTTGTTCATGATGGGTTCTTCAGTAATCTCCATATTGTGCATTTGGGTCTTTGTTTCTTGTGTCAAAGTTGAAACTTTTTGGGGTTTTGAAATGGGTGTTTCAGTTTCAGACAGAACTTCTTTCACAGACTCTTCTTCAACAGGAACAGGAAGTGGTGGTGATTTTGATTGTGGCTGTGGTGGTTGTGGAACTCTGCATTTGGCTTCTTGCATGGCATTTTCTTGGTTTTTGAGGGTATTTTGGTCATCTTTTGGGGTACTGCTGATACAGCAACCCATTTGGTTGAAGCTATGAAGAGAGTTTAATTTTAGATGGCAATGGTTTGGTGGTGATTTAAAGAAGGTTGCTTTGGATATTGCATGGTTGATTGGGAAACTTGGTTTTGAAATTTTTGTTGAAGAAAAACGGAAAGTGTTAACGGCTATAGATTAGGAAGAGAACTAGCAGGATGTTGGAGTGAGCATGAACCAAGATTATGTTGGACCTTTAAATAGCTTTGATTTGATCTTGATATTCAAGAAGATATACAATAGTACAATCTTACGTTTGTTTATAATCAATCTAATTAAGTTGATAATGTATTAAATTAAGTTTATTTTTTTATAAAAAAAAATTGAGTAATCTTTTGCCTAGAGTAAAGAAAAAACATTAGATAACATTTTGAGTAAAAAAAAATTGATAACATTAAAAAATTATAAATTTAATCAACAAAAACTAGTGTGATTTGATAAAAGGTTCGATTCATATTTTACTTGGAGGGAGGAGAGTTTAAATAACACTAGCTCCTCTCTTTTTTCCACCATCTATATCCTCAAATACTATATTTAAACTAACCTTATTGTGGAATATGAGTCTCATCAGTATCAAGTAAAAGTCATTTTATTAATAACTATCACACCTTTAGATTCTAGCAAGACCCTTGGGCACATGGTCACAACCTTCTTAAAGATAGAGTGACATCTTGTATCTCAGCAGGTGAAACATATTCCTTTGTTTCTTCTTATGTTTCTGCAGGTAACTAGAATTGGAACAAGCTCGAGTTCCTCCCATGATTGCACTGTAATTATCACTAGCATCAAGCCTACCAATCTAGGTGATGGTGAAAATCATTGTTGGTCATTGACTAGTAATAGAGAGTTCTTGATCGGATAATATTTTTCGATGACCTGTGCGCTCTTTAGTTAGTGGTGATTTATTAGAGATCAGTTTATTTAAGGTTTCTATTGGTTTATGATCAAACGCTAACGCCTTATTCCTTTATTCCTTCTATTGTTGTTGAGGCTGCCTCAAAAATAGTGGTGTACAATACAAGTCATTATACGAGGCTGCCTCAAAAATAGTGGTGTACAATACAAGTCATTATACGGTACTACGAAGGGAGATGATGAATAATATGTGTTTTAATTTTATTCCCGTTGCAATCATTCTGATTATGATATTTTACAAAAGATGAATTCAAAAGAGAATTCTTAAATTTTATGCAAGAAATGGAAAAATAATTCAAAAGGGAGTTCTGATAGTTTATGCAAGAAATGGTAAAAGAAGATTCAAAAGTTAAACATGCTGGCCATGGTTGCTGTCAATATCATGCTAAAGAAAGTAAAAGTGTAAAGCAAAGGAAATTAAAACAATGTGAAAAAGTATGCATACCTTTTGAATTGTCAATTATGAAAAGTTACCCTGATTTTAAATTGCTATGCAAACACCCATTTTAAATCGATTAACCTTTCAAAATACTTTTGAACTGCTCTGCAAACACCACTCATTTTAAATCATGCTTTTATCAAATATTATATGCTTGCAATGCATCATAGCCAAAAAAGAATCATTAGTGTAATCAAACTTTCAAGAGTTTCAGCATCTCCATCCCCCACAGGGTTTGTGAGACAGACACTAACCAGCCTGTCATAAGTCCCAACCCAAAAAGGAATACCTCACAGCTCTACAAGGCTATCATATAATGATTGTAACTATAACACTAAACATGGTTTCGGGACAAGTTTGTCACCATAATAATAGTAGTCCCAACTTCACTTAGGTCAGTGAGTAGAGTTAGATTGTCAGTTAGTAACAAATAAACACAAATTCAGTAGCACATGTAAAATAAACACTTAATTTAGCAACTTCAAAAGCAACAGTTTCACATGATTTCTCAAATAATAGCTTTCAAACTAATTACTTTTCATAGATACAATAATGAGTATAAACTGCAAGGATTAAAGAGAGAAAAATGAGGTCAGGTAGATGAGAACACAGATTAACCTTTAAGATTCGCATTTTCCAAATGATTTATGAGCCCGTTTAATACCATTTTAATGATAGATTACACATGGTATGGGTATCAGCAGAATGAAGTAAACATGTACCTCTTATACATAATGCACATGAGTAGAGTAAATAACAAAAATGAAAGAAAAAAAATGGATCAACAGGTATTCAGCTTTTAGGAAGATGCAGCCCGATCTGAGTCAATCACGGATTTAATATAGAATTCACCTGCCTTGTATGATGACCTTACCATGGGTCCAGATGCCACATACCGAAATCCCTATCACATACAAAGTAGAATTAATTAATTTTCATACCCATGATCAAAATATGATTACTGCTGCAACAAGCTTTTTAATATATTAGAGTTTTTCCAAAAATTAATGCGATGCATGATGCGACAATTAAAAGGAGAGAAGTGTTTCATGATTACGCATGAATGGTGATGAATGGTGAAGCACTAAATTAAATATCTTTAGGAAGGACCAGCACCAGGGAGTGCTAACTGTAACTAGCAAGTACTGCTAATTTAATACTGATTAGCAAGGCATATTATTTTACACCCACCGAATATGCAAGAACGACGCCGAAAACGACTTAATTTGCATCAACTTTTGAGGAACATATATAAAATTCTAAACGACAAGGAGCCCAAATGTTATATGTCCTATACTGTGCACCAAATATCTACTCACCGCAGAAAATATAACAAACCACCACCAAAAGATTTTAGTAAATGCTGACTGAAATTACGATTACGAGAACACCAGCAAAGTTATGATCGCGATTTGGATGCTGATAGCAATTATTTCTCGTCCAGCAAAATACATTCTTTTCATGTACAAACAAATAAAGTACAGATAAGCAGAGTCACAAGAATAAATGCTATAGACATACCATTTCCATGCCAAGAGTCTGATACTTCTCAAATGCCTCTGGGGTAATATATTCTGATACTGGCATATGGCGCTTTGAGGGTCTCATATACTGACCAAATGTCATCACATCAACACCAGCTGCTCTCACCTTCTCCATTGTCTTCACAATCTGGTCAGGTGTTTCCCCACAACCTAACATTATTGAAGTCTTGGTGAGTGTCCCAGCAGGGGCATACTCTTTGGCCATCATCAGAACATCCAAAGACTGCTTAAAATTAGCCCGGTGATCCCTCACAGCACTCTGAAGCTCTTCAACTGTCTCGATATTATGCGCAAAGACATCTAGTCCTGATTTGGAAACCTTCTCTACACATTCAGCATTTCCTCGAAAATCGGGAACTGTTGCAAGAAAATCAGTGCAACAATCATCACATGGATAAATTATAAGTCCCCTTAATGATATAGTTGCCACCACTCAACTCAACAAAATATGTACTGTAGAAAACAAACCAAATTTTCAGATTTATTCCCTATGCTGAAATCCCAATAAACATGATTTCTTCTTTAATTCTAGTTAAAAGTCATACTAATAAACAGTACCAGTTCAAAAATAAACACGAATGTATGAGAAACAATGTTATTGATGGCAGATGGCAGGCAGGCCATGGCAGAGAGCCAAAAATTCGAGACATGGCGCCGCCATGTCCGTGTGTGGCCTCATGGTGCTGCCATTCCTTACAAATTTGGCCATGGCGGCAAGCCAAAAAACCACCACCAATACTCGCCATGGCCAATATTTTACAACACTGATGAGAAACTCGTCAACAGAAACTGCATACGGAATTTACGTTTTAGGGCACCACCTAATTCTCCCATCTATCAAATAGCTCTAGTTGAAAAATTAACTCACAAAAGATAGTCTTTTCTTTCACATTCATGCTTCACTAGCTCTAATTGAAAACCATACATATGCTCACTTATTTTAATATGACTCTGCCTACCTAGCAAAATAAGGCTTGATCGTTGTTTACTATTAGATAGAGCACGTTTTCACAAACTACCACGTTAGTCTATTTTCAGGAAATACAAATATTCAAAATGTATACCTAAGGCTTCTATAAGCGTGCTAGGTTTCAGTGCCTTCAGCTTTTGCACTGTTTCAGTAAAATGACCACTCCCTTGATCAGGCAAATCATCACGATCAACACTTGTTATAACCACATAATCCAAACCCCACGATGCAATTGCCTCAGCCACATTGGTGGGCTCATCAGAGTCAGGTGGTGGAGGAGTCCTTGATGTCTTAACATTGCAAAATCTGAAAAATAACATAAACCCATTATATTGAAGTGTTCTAGTAAATGAATATTTCACAAACTTCAATGGGTAAAGGAGTAATTACACAGACTTCCCCTTTCAAGTCATGTAAATCCATTCCAGATAATAACATTCATTCGAGTGTGAATATAATGATGGGACCATATTTTTATAAAAAATGCAAACCTTTACAACATTTCCAAGAATACGGTACTCATACGAATTAAGTATGAAGTATATAATTTCATGAGAATCTATTTTCTTTACACACTCCTCGCATATATTTTCAGTGGAATATGCAAGTTATATTTTCCTGAGAATCATTTATACCTAGGAATAATTTCATTTAAACAAACAACAAACAACAACCAAGCCGTATCCCACAAAGTGGGTCGACTACATGGATCAACTTTCATCATAATGTTCTATCCAGGATCAGCTTCTATACAAAATAAATCTGTTTAAACACGCAACAAAAATGAGAATTTGATCATATCTACTAACATGCTTAAAAACTATGTGAAAAATGGAGCCATCCAATTTAACTCATCGTCGCAAACTTTTGAACTGGCATCGTCTCACTACAACAAGCCAGTCAAAAACAAAATAACACAATTTGCTTATAACTATTTCTGCATTTTTTACATGTCCATACTAGATGTCATTTTCATAGTTTCACTCCGGAGTCAATTCAAACCTATTTAATGTAGCACAAACATTTCAAATTTGAGGCATGTCTAGTGTGTCAAGTCGGTGTTTGACTTTGATGGTGGTGTTTGACTATACGCTGATACATTTGGCTTAATTCAAGCACTTTCATTTTCTCATGGCTACTTCATGTGCTTCACAATTTAATTTATCAATAGAACTAGAGTCACAACCAAATTGTGTAGACTAGTTTCCTTAAGGGTATGTTACAATTGGTGGTATATGATGGAATTGAATGGTACATAATCAAATTCCATTATTTGGATTTGCAAATAATAGACCGAACGAAATGAAACATGATGGAATCAATTACATCCTATTCCATCATATTCTTCAATTTTCATTCCTCCTAATTTGGGGTGTATGCAATGTAATCAACTAATTTATTATGTTTCATTCAGTCAAATTATAAAAAATACACAAAGTAATCTCTATTTCAATCCGCTTCACTCCATAGTGTTTCATTCCAATAGAGCCTAATTAACAGAGAATACTACTAAACAAAAGTTAAAAAATCCACACACAGAAATGGAAAAAGATGATTGGTGTATAACCTGCAACCTCGAGTACAAGTATCTCCAAGAATCATGATAGTAGCGGTGGCAGTGCCGGTTTCACCACCTGACCAACACTCTCCTAAATTAGGGCACTTTGCCTCTTCACAAACCGTATGAAGCTTCAATTCACGGAGCTTTTTCTTAATCTGCACATACTTCTCACCGCCGGGAATTGATTCCTTCATCCATTTCGGTTTCGGAAGAGGTTTCTTCTTTGTCCCGACCTCAACAGAGTAGGCGTTGTCCGATTTCAAGGAAATGAAGTCCGACAGAGACGGCGACTCCGTTGCCAGCCGAGCCCGCAGCCTTGCTAGATTCTGCTGTAATTCAGACGGGGCTGAGGTAGTTGTGGTGGTGGTGGAAGATGAAGAGAAACGTTTCGCGGTGCAATTGAGATTTCCGGCGACGGTTCTAAACCGCGAATACATCATCCCTGTTGTTTCGTGACAATCACAGATCGCGTGGGAAGATAGATTGAGAGAGAGTGGCACGAGCGAAGTGAAGACACGTACCAACCCCAACTAACCCCATTCGCCATATGGGCCTATACATTGTCTTTAATAGAAAATTTCTTGGAAATTTTATCTCATACCCCCAATTATACTCATACCCCTATCCTAAAAATTTTTGGACCAAAATACCTCGTATAAAAAGTTATATCGGAAGACTTTTTAGAAGTCTTCCGATTCATGTTGTTCATATTTTTTTTGGTTTGTTTACCGGAAGACTTTTTGAAAGTCTTCCGGTTCATGTTTTTTTTTTAATTTTTAATTTTTTTAATATTTAAATTACAAATATATTTATTTTATTTACTTTATTTTAGTTAATTAATATATTTATTCTATTTACTCTATTTATTATGAATTTGTTATATTTATTCTATTTATTTATTTAATAATAATTATTTTATTAATTTGATTTTTTATTAATTTACTATATTTATTTACTTAATAATAATTACTCCATTAATTTAGGATTGTTTTTTTTAATCAATAAAAATAAAAATTATTAACTAATTTATATATTGATTATGTTTTTTAAAGAAAAAAAATTAAATTTTAAAAGAAAGAAAAATAAAACAATACTAATTCTCTCAACTAAGTTGATAACAATACTAATTTTATTAACTAAATTATTTTCTCTTATCAATATATAAATTAGTTAACAACTTTTATTAAATAATTTTGTAAGTCATATCTATATTTTCACTTATTTGAATGATTTTTTTTAATGTAGGTGTCAATAAAGAGATTGAAAATTAAAAACTAAAAAGAAAAGGCATAACTTGATATAAGATAAATGAAGGATGATGGGAATTTCAAAGTTATGAATATAAGTTAGGAAAAAATATTTTTGTATTGTATTTATAAATTTAATTAGAAGACCCATTTATTTAATTTATTTAATTTTATATATATATATATATATATATATATATATATATATATATATATATATATATATATATATATATATATATATATATATATATATATATATATATATATATATATATATATATATATATATATATATATATATATATATATATATATATATATATATATTCTTCTAATATTTTTAAAATTTAAGTTATTAAATATTACTTCTTATATTTTTGTTGTTATAAGTTTTTCAAAAGAAATATTTCTTTATTTTACCTTGTCATAGAAATACTCAATATATTTTATTTATTAAAAGGACAAAATCATGTGATATGTCTGAAGAAAAAATGTGTTACTTCAATGATAAATTTATGAAGGCTAAAATACATTTGAAACACATAATTTGAACTATTAATTGTGACATATAAAATTAATTAACAACTTTTATTTTTTATTTTTCTTTCTTTAAAGAACACAATCAATATATAAATTAATTAACAACTTTTATTTTTATTGATTAAAAAAAACAATACCAAATTAGTAGAATAATTATTATTAAGTAAATAAATATAGTAAATTAATAAAAAAAATCAAATTAATAAAATAATTATTATTAAATAAATAAATAGAATAAATATAACAAATTACAGAATAAATAGAGTAAATAGAATAAATATATTAATTAACTAAAATAGAGTAAATAGAATAAATAAAGTAAATAGAATAAATATATTTGTAATTTGAATATTAAAAAAAATTAAAAAAAAAACATGAACCGGAAGACTTTCAAAAAGTCCAAAAAAAATATGAACCGGAAGACTTCTAAAAAGTCTTCCGGTAAACAAACGAAAAAAAATGTGAACCAAAAGTCTTCCGGTAAAAAAAAATTATAACTTTTTATACGAGGGTATTTTGGTCCAAAAAAATTTAGTGTAGGGGTATGAGTATAATTGTAGGGGTATGGGGTAAAATTTCCGAATTTCTTATCACACTCTTTCAGGTTCTTAGACACCATGTGCACTTCAAAAAATATTTTCAATTTTTGATGATGTATATCCGAATGCATTTTTTTGTATTTAATGTTGGTTTTATCCAGAGTTACATCTTCAGAATATTTCTGTTTATATAGTTTCGAAACAAATTAGAATACATTTGCGTCAGAGTCTCTTCTCCTCCCTTGTTCTCCATTTTTCAACTTCTTCACTCTCAAACTCTCCAAACTTTCTCAATCCTAATAAAAAAAAACTTTTACAACCAAACTTAATTGTTTTCAATCATATTCGACAAAGAGCATTCATCTCAACGATCAATACACTCCAAATCATTTAAAACTCGATGTAAACGGTAAGTTTTCGAGTTTCCCGGGGTATGTTCCATAAACGAGTTAGAATATAGTTTTAGAGATAGAAATTGTTAGATAGTTTTAGAAATATAGTTTAGAGACAATGTAGGTATTGTTTGTTGGCTGAAACGGATAACAAGAGCTTCAAAAAATCAATTTTCATGGGTTAGGGACGTCATTGTCGTGGCTGTTAGAGTTGCAGGAAGTTCTGGAGTTACATCCACGGAACAAATTAACATTAGGGCAATTCCGTAGATGCAGCTCCGGAACAAATCAAACTTTCTGAATTCTGGGTTCTTCCGTATATACATATACGAAAGTTTTCCGTATGTTTACATCTGAAAGTAAAAGAATGTTAGTTTTTTTCTTTTTTGTTTTTTAGTTTATTTGTATCTAATTGTTTTTTCTTGATTATACCTTGCAGACATTATGGCAGACAGAGAAGATAGATTGCGACTTGGACGGGTTTCACAACATGCATTTGTGAGACGCGAACGGAGCCAAACCACCGTTACCGAGACCGATACAATTGAGGCACATCTTTCTTCACCACATGCCTAGGACATTCCCTCGACCTCGTATCTCACCCCATCATCCACTTTTTCATCCCGGAGGCATCGGGATTCAACTAAGGGTTCATCACAGACCCCGTTCTCCCGCAGGCCTTGTTGGGATACTTCTGGTTCTCCTTCTGCCGATGATTTGGTGTCACCTCCAGAGGGTGATGACCTACCACCAGATGATGTTGGTGACGACGAAGATGATGAGCCTGAGGGTTTCCTAGGGGGTCCCTTTGATATGTCTTTGCTTACAAGGTACGCTGACCATACTACCAGACATGTCTGGAATGGAAAGGTAACATTACTCAGATTGTTTCTTTTTTTCATTGGAAATTTATAATTTGTACCATTGTTTCTTATTAACATTGTTTCTTATTTATGAAAATTTTCAGACTCGTCAGCCGCAGAAGTTCTATAACCACGGGCGAAAGATATTATCTTTGGAGCAGCCACAGGAGGCTTGGTTCCAGGATGTCCTTTCCGCCTCTAGTTTGAAGGACCTTTGTGAGATCGTTTACAACCTTATCCACAACGGGATGTTGATAGGATTTGCAGAGATATGACACCATAAAATGTCCTCCTTCCATCTATCGCACGACGAGCTCACGATCACATTGGACGAAATCTCCTGTCTGTTACATATACCGATTAGGGGTACCCTTCTCCATCATGGTAGGATTACGAAAGAGGATGCTAGAGAGATGTTGGTCGAAGAGCTTGTGGCTAATCCACTAGATGCGCTTGAGGAGGTGGATAAAACTAGAGGGACTCGTGTGAGGTTCTCCTTTCTCATGCATAGATTTGGTGAGGCATTCGCTGCTGTATGCCAGGTAGATGGTGATCCAGCTGAGATTGAGATACACAAGAAGCGTGTGTTGAGATGCTATTTTCTGTTTTTAGTCGTCACTCAATTGTTTGTGGACACTTCCTCCACATATACGGATGTCGCTTACATGAGGTACTTTTTGGATTCCACACGGATCGATGAGTACAATTGGGGGGAGGGCTACCCAACCTTACACGTATTTGAGGTTGAGAGAGGGATGCCTATGGAAGACCATGATTGTCGCAGAAAGCGTGACACTACTTGTGGTAACAATCTTATATCCTTCTACTTTTTTTCATTTCTTTTCATTCTATATTCGTGATAATGCTTGATCCTGATATTTTTTATTTCATTTCAGACTTGGATATTCCAGCATTTTCCCATGATCGCCGGGTGGAGAAGTATGTGTGATTACACAGAGCTGATGTCGCGTGCCCGTTCCTTTCACCCGCTCAAGGGGAACCAAGCGGTTAACCCTTACACAGTATATCTCGATCGCCTGACTGCTGAGAACATCTGGTACAACATCTATACGGATCATCGTGTGACGCGCTCATTTGACGATATCTCCCTATTCTCAGGATGGTTGGCATGCAGTTCGGCTACACTCAGACCATTGCCAGACACCGAGCTATCTCCGCTCCTCTCGGCTTGACCCATATGTAAATAAAGGAGATCTATGCTAACTACCAGAGACACATGGTACCTAACGAAGCTCGAGCGACCAAAGCGCCGACAGACTGGAGCTGCATTTATGGCTACATCATATGGTTTTTCATCGTCTCACACCCTTACATGATGCCCACTGCCGAAGGATCGCCGCTCATACCAACTCACCGGGAGATCTTAGAGGAGTAACAGTCTCAGTTGGACCATACTCAGGATGTCCATCCTCGCTGTCATCAGATAGTGGAGATGGGGCGGGCAGGTGTTGCACCCCAAAATTTGCCCTCACAATACAAGACTTTGTGTTCCAAGAAGGTTCACAAGGTTCGCAAAATTCATAATTGGTCAGAAGAGTTGACAATTCCCTCAGACAATGCACCTCCTAAGCAGTGCATCCAAAACTAGGGTTTTGACTTTAATCAGGCTAAATGGACTTCCAAGACTTCAAGTGAGCTTCATAACATCTTATATGTGTATAAGAACCCCCATGTCAAGTTTCAAGACTTTTCTCAAAAGTTTGCTCAGTCAGATGATCAGATAAGTCAAAAGCAGTCAATGCAGTTAAAAGGTCAAACTGAGGTCAACTGTGGTCAAACCAAGGTCAAACTTCATGATTTTTTTTGCCAACATCAAAGAGAGGATGGGTGAGAAATACTATCATAATAACTGTAATACCCCAAATTTTGCCCTAAGATTTGTCGTCGCATTTCATTGCATTTAATCAATTACTAACAAATTTGTGTAGTCGTTTGACTTTTTGCAGGTAAATATCATATGGCATGCATTTTTTTTCTAAAAAAGTAAAAATGGCACAATTGGCAAGAGGACATGTGTAAGGAGTTATGAGTGTGAGAGTTTTTATTTTAAGTTTATTTTAATTATTTTAAATTATTTAAATTTTATTTTTTCTTAACTAATTATTTAGTTTGGGCTTTAAAATGGGCTTTAGGGACATTATTGACAATTTGGTGTTAACCCTAATTTGTTCCCTATATATACATGTGTTGCCTTGTTGGAAAAAAAGGGGAGAATGAAAAAAAAAACCTAAGAGGAGTGAGTGCCGTTGGCCGTTATTTAGTTTTCTTCTTCATCCATTACTATTGTTTCTTTTTCTTCATCGTTTACCGTTATTTCTTTTCCTTCATCTATTACTGTTGTTTCTTTTTCTTCATCTTTTACCGTTATTTCTTTTTCTTCATCTATTACCGTTATTTCTTTTTCTTTATCTATTACTGTTGCGTTTATATATATATATATAATTTTTAAATTGTTAGAGTTTATATATATAAGATTTTTGATCGAATTATGTCGATACGATGTTTGCACATTTGTGTGCATGACGCGTGACATTTGTGTTAGTTCGATCTGGTTGCGATGATCGCATTTTTGTGTGAGCAATAATACTATTTTTTGCTTAATTTCTTTTTCTTTGCGATAAATTTTGTTTCGTCCGATTTAGATCTGGTTGCGATGAGCGCATTTCTGCGTTAGCAACATTGTTGGGTTATTTGGCACATTTAAAATTCATTATTGCTTTATTATTATTATTATTATTATTATTATTATTATTATTATTATTATTATTATTATTATTATTATTATTATCATTATTTATTATTATTATCATTATTATCATTATTATTATTATTGTTATCATTAATTTATTAAAATTTGTTGTAATATAAAAATCTGTTTTTTAAAATAAATGACATTAACATCTTTTTTCCAAATTAATATGAAAACCTAATTTTAATTTTCTATATGATTCTATGTATATATTTATTATAATTCTTGTAAATTTTTGTAAATAAAATTAAACCTTATAAACACTTAATGTAAAATTTTGGTGAATGTGATTATTGATTAGTTAAAATTTGTTTTCATCATAATGTGTAAATATTTTTCTTAATAATTGTTAATATATAATTAGAGATAATTAAATTTTTGTAAATGATTAAGAAATTTATAATTATGTTATATTTAGAACTTTATATTATAGTAATTATTTAATCATTTATGTTTCTAAATAAAAATCAAATCTTATGATATTTAGAACTTTATATTATAGTAATTATTTAATCATTTATGTTTCTAAATAAAAATCAAATCTTATGATATTTAGAACTTTATATTATAGTAATTATTTAATCATTTATGTTTCTAAATAAAAATCAAATCTTATGTTTAATCACGTTATTAATTAATTATTATTGCTAATCATATTTTGTTGCTTATTATTATTTTGAAATTTCTATCTTATTATTTTTTCTAACTTTGTCTATTTTTCTCCTTATTATTGTTTCAACTAATTATTTTCACTAACTTTATATTTATACTAACCTTATTTAATTTTTCTTATTATTTACTAACCCTAATATTTTATTTGCTTATTTGTTATTTTTTTTATTTATTATAATTTTGTAATTGCCTCTTGGATGTAAATTGTAATTACTTAATTATTATTATCATTATGGTTAGTAATTAGGGAGTGCTAATATGTATGATATTTAAAAAAATAAATTAGATCATTTTAATATAAGATAATTAAATTAAACATTTCACACACGTAAGTCGATTTTAATCGCCGTTTCACTTCCTAAGGATATCCCTCAAGTTGCCTATGAATATTGGTTAAGTGGGGTGTATAAAGCAAGTCCCTCAAAAAGAAAATCATCAAAGTCCCTTATGGTTGCCTTTACGAATCGAGTCCCTTTCGAAAAATGATGATAGTCCCTCTAGTTTGCTTATTACACCCCACAATGGCCTTCAAAAATCCAATTGTCCCTCACATGTCCCTTAACATCCAAAGTAAGGACTACCTACTCCATTATAGTAGGGATAGTCTTACTAAGGAAAGGATAAAGAATAAGAAAGACCTTAAAACATTAGGGTAGGCTACTCCTAGATACTTGCTCACTTCAAAACTTTTTCACACTTAAACAAATTTTCAACAAGTTTTCAAACAAGTTCTTAACACATCCTTACATGGATTATTTATTAACTATTCTGAAAATTTTCTATTCACACACTACACTTTCAAAACAATTCAAAAGTGAGCTTAAGTACCTAAGAGCCCATGGATAACCATGGATGAAAAGGGTGCTAACACCTTCCCTTTTCATAACCTACCCCCCGGACCCAAAATATTCTCTAAGGTCTTTCCTGTTCTTTTATAACCTTTCCTTATGGATAAAATAAAAGTCGGTGGCGACTCTTGCTATCCGCAACATTGTTTAAAGTCAGTTCTCCCACCGTGTTACAGAACTGGCGACTCTGCTGGGGATCTATTTAAGAGGGGTACCCTTAGGAATTAAGATCACTTTAAATTGTTTGCCTTGTTTGCTTTATTATTATATTGTTGGGGTGCTCTTATGTGTGAAAGGTCCTAACCCGGATCTAGTGTACCTTAGGTAAATGGCAATAGACCAAGGAAACTGTACGACGTATATCGATACGGTTGATCTGGTGACCATAGTTAGTGCGACTTCTTGGTTGGTGCTTATATTCCTTAAGTCAAGTTGAGGATAATATTGAGGCTGCCATATGTTGTCAATGCACTAACTGACTTTTAGAACCCTAGTTAACTCATCTTGGCCTTTAGAAAGTAGTGAGGTAACCGGCTTTGGTGCAGACTGAAGTTGGTTGACACTCGATACTACGCTCATTGAGATCTTAAACTTGGAGGGTTTTGGTTGGCAAGTAAGTTGCCTTCTGAACAACCACCCTTGTGAAGGATCAATGATATTGAGATCCCTTAGAACCTGGTTACTTTTGTAGGACAGGATGAACCATCTAACTTCAGGGGAGGGTACTTGCCTTTGAACCTCATGCAAGCCTTTAAACCTAGGGCTATGGTGTGACTTGTTTGTGTGTGCCACATGTTTGTGATTGAGCATGACATCATGACATCATCATGCATCATAAGCATATCATTTTCCCTAACCATTTCAAGGACCAAAGGATTTATCTTTGTTCTTTGTTGCAGGTCATGGCTTCTGCTCGTAGAAACACCATCAGGATCAACTTTGTAGGGATACCTGCTAAGCTCAAGGAGTTGGTTTCCCTAGTGCCTGATCATTCCCAGTTCAACAAGAGACATGGTCACTTATTGGATCTAGTTACTTCAGGGTTCAGTGAAGACATGATGAGTGTGCTGTTTCAGTTCTTTGACCCTAAGCACCATTGCTTTACATTTCCTGATTATCAGCTGGTTCCAACCATGGAGGAGTGCTCTAAACTTCTGGGTATACCTGTTCTTGATCAGAAGCCATTCACAGGCTTAGAGAAGGAGCTTAAACCAGAAGTTATTGCTGCAGCTCTACATCTGAAGAAGTCTGACATTGTTCTAGAGACGAGAAGTGGAGTTAAAGGTATTCTTGCCAAGGTATTAGTGGATAAAGCTCAAATGTTCTTGAAGGCTATGAGCTACGATGCTGTTGAGGAGATCTTAGCCTTATTGATTTATGGCTTAGTGTTGTTCCCCAATCCTGATCAGTTCATAGACGTTCATGCCATCAACATATTCCTGAGTCACAATCCAGTGCCTACCTTACTTGGAGACATCCTACATTCTCTTCACACCCGTACTACAAGGGCAAAAGGAACTTTGATGTGCTGCATACCTTTACTTTCTAGGTGGTTTATTTCTCACCTTCCTCGCTCAGTAATGAAGAATGAGCAAGGGTTCAGATGGTCCAAGAGGATCATGTCACTTTCTCACTCAGACATCCATTGGTGCTCCAGATCTATGGAGAATGTCACCATCATTGACCGTTGTGGGGAGTTTCCTAATGTGCCACTTCTAGGCATAAGAGGAGGCATCACCTACAACCCATCTCTAGATTTACGACAGTTTGGTTACGCCCGGAGCGATGGTCCACATGACATGTTGATTCAGGGCATTGTGTTTGATTACGACAACGATCTTCAGGGTTACCGTCAGAGATTCATCCGAGCTTGGGGAAAGGTAAACAGGATTGACAGCAAGACACTGGAGCCTAAGTACACTATTCCTATGGAGGCTTATCTCAGATGGGTACGATCTCGTGCTCAGACACTCGTGATGCCATATCCTGCCGTCCTACCAGTTACCATGGAACCTGTTGCTGAAGGAGACACAGCTTATACCATCCTTCACCCAGACATGCCTACTGATATGGAAGACTTGCAGAGATCATGGATCCAACTGAAAGAGCAAAGGGATGCTTTCGAGGCTCATTACAAAGCAAGCCAAGCAAGGATCCTAGAGCTAACAAAGCTACTTCATGAGGAACGAAACCTCAACTCATACCTCAACACAAAGAGGAAACGTCCATGGGAGACTTAAAACCCCATCTTTTGTACTTATTTCGTTTTCATTTTTTGTAAGCCTAAAAGGCAAAACAAGTTATTACTAATAAAAAGTTACTTTCTTGTTTGTTTAAGCAAATTTAAATCCTGCGGTCCTTGAAAACATTGCATATGCATTCCCATATCATTGCATCACAGGTTTATAATTGTGCACAGGTTTCTCATCTTCTCGCTGTTTATGTCAGCAATGGCTCTTGAACAATCAGTTAAGGATCTCCAGGCACAGAATGCACAGTTCCAAGAGCTGATCCTGAACCTATCCAAGGGGCAGGATGAATTAAAGGCACTGCTGGCCAAGAAGACAAAGAAGACTAGAAGGTCTACTGGGTTGCTCAACATGGGAAGAAGGTTCAAAGGTCCTGTCAAGACCAAGGAAGAGGTTGAAGACTATGAATCTGAGGAATCTGAGAAAGAGAGAGGCAGTCTCCACAACACTATGGGGGACTCTGATTCTGAGGCTAATTATTACCATGAGCCTAATGAAGACAAATTCAAGATGCTGGTGGATAGAATGGATGCTATGGAATTACAAAAATCATCTGGGCTGGATTTTGAGGATTTGAGTTTGATATCTGGGGTTGTGATACCCATTGGTTTCAAAGTTCCTACGTTTGTTGTCTATGATGGGGTCTCTTGTCCCAAATTGCATCTGAGGTCTTATGTCAGAAGAATGCAACCCCACACTGCTGATAAAAAGTTGTGGATCCATTTCTTTCAAGAAAGTTTATCTGGAGCTCAGCTAGAGTGGTATTATCAGTTGGAGAGTGTCAACATCAGAGATTGGAATGACCTTGCTGAAGCTTTCTACAAGCAGTATCAATACAATGCTGACTTAGCCCCCACTCGCATGCAGCTTCAAAGCATGTCTATGGGTGCCAAAGAAAGATTTAAGGAGTATGCTCAGAAGTGGAGAGACTTAGCTGGAGGAGTTCAACCCCCTTTGACTGATAGGGAATTGGTTGATATGTTCATGTGTACGCTGAATGGTCCGTTTTACAGTCATCTCATTGGAAGCTCATCATCTGGCTTCACTGAGTTGATCATGACAGGAGAGCGAGTAGAGAATGGCATCAAGAGTGGTAAGATCCAAATGGGCACTTCTTCATCAGGTGCCGCAAAGAAGCCTCCCACTGGGAAGAAAGAATCTAATGCTGTGTATGGTCAGCCTGATCGTAACAGAAGGCATCAGTCTGTTAGTGCAGTTCATATTTCAAATCCAACTCCTGCAACAACAGAGCAGCCTCAAGGCAACCAACAGAGGGCTAGAAGACAGTTCACGAAAATCAACGTGTCAATGGCTCAGGCATTGCAACACTTGTTGAAGGCTGAACTTATTACCCTGAGGGAAGCTCCTCAGAATCCCAATGTTACCTCTCCCAAGTACAATCCCAATGCACGATGTGCATATCATTCAAACTGTCCAGGACATGATACTAATAACTGCTGGGTCTTGAAGAACAAAATTCAGGATATGATTGATGCTGGAGAAATTGAGTTTGATCCACCAGGTACTCCAAATGTGATTACAGCTCCAATGCCAAATCACGAGAAGACTGTCAACGCCATTGATAAAGATATTGATGAAGATCTGCATGTCTATTCAGTTATGGAGTTGAGCACACCATTGTCTGTTATCAAAAAGAGGTTAGTACAAGCTGGGATCTTTCCAGGTTGTCATGAAGATTGTCTATATTGTACCTATAAGCCGGATAGTTGCTTCATTTTGAGAGATGGGATTCAACGTCTCATGGATAAATATACTATAGTGTTTGAAAGAAGACCAGCATCTGTAGAAAGTATGGTGGATCATCTGACTCAGGGTAAAAAGATTGAAGAGGTTGACATGGTTGACAAAGTACCACTAAGAATCACTTCAAAGGGTCCCATTAAAATCACTCATCAGGGCCCAATCAAGATTACTGCTGAAGGTCCTGTGAAAGTTGTCACTGAAGCCAGAGTAGCTCCTCTGATCATTACCACTCCTGGTCCTATTCCTTATACATCTGACAAAGCTGTGCCTTGGCACTATGGGTCTGATGTTTACATCCATGGTGTCAAACAGGAGCCTTTACCTGATATGCCTGTTGACATTGATAATATTGCCGGATCTAGCAAGATCACTCGTAGTGGAAGAGTCTTCTCTCCTCCAGTTGCTTCTAAGAGTGCGGTTACTCCTGCTGTTACTTCCACCACTGATGCTCGGGGCAAGGGTCCTGTTATTGAGCCTGTATCTACTGATGTGCCAGCTGCTGATGACCTCTCTAAGCAGATGGAAGAAGTATTGAAAATCATTCGCAAGAGTGATTATGATATTGTTGATCAGCTGGGGCATACTCCCTCAAAGATTTCTATGCTCTCCCTGTTATTATGTTCTGAGGCTCATGCCAAGTCATTGATCAAGTTTCTAAAGATGGCTCATGTACCCAGTGCAATTTCTGTGGACCAGTTTGAGAATTGTGTTGCTCACCTGACCTATGACAACGGGTTAGGATTTTCTGATGCTGACTTGACCCCTGCCAAGAGGGATCATAACAGGGCCTTGCATATTTCAATTGAATGCAGGGGCACTACCCTGTCTCATGTGCTGATAGACA
This sequence comes from Lathyrus sativus, assembly GCA_963859935.3. Classification (NCBI taxonomy): domain Eukaryota; kingdom Viridiplantae; phylum Streptophyta; class Magnoliopsida; order Fabales; family Fabaceae; genus Lathyrus; species Lathyrus sativus. The sequence goes on from OZ012735.1 coordinate 942,961,245, forward strand.
ATGGTTCCTCTCTGAATGTGTTGCCTAAGGAAGTCCTGAACAAGCTGAGTCCTGAAGATACGGTATTGAAGCCCAGTAATATTGTGGTAAAGGCTTTTGATGGTTCTAGAAGAGTAGTGCATGGGGAAATTGATCTTCCAATCAAGGTTGGTTCTCAGGTGTTCACTGCTACATTCTATGTGATGGATATTCGTCCTTCGTACTCATGTCTGCTTGGTCGTCCCTGGATCCAGGGGGCAGGTGCGGTGACCTCCACATTACATCAAAAGTTGAGATATCCGGTGAATGGAAAAGTTGTTACTGTCTTTGGAGAGGAAGAATACTTTGTCAGCCATGTAAACACTTTCAAGTATCTGGAAGTAGAAGGTGAATACATTGAAACTCCATGTCAGTCATTTGAAGTGGTTCCCTGGGCTGTTAAGGATTGTGTGACTCCTCCTGCTGTGAAGAAGGTTCCTGTGGTCATCAGAAACCCTCCAACAATGGCAATGGCCTCCCTCAATGATGCAAAAGCTATGGTGGAAGAAGAGTCCCAGAAGGCTGTCCGTCGTGCCCGTGCTGTTCGTATCACCAATCAAGGGGTTATCAATGCCGTGGGAGATCAAGATGAAGACTACAACTTGGAGGCATGGATTCTTCCTACTGTGGGTGCTGGACTCAATAATTGGACAGCTGAAGATGTTATCCCTATCTCCTTTAGTCAGGAGTAAATACTATTACTGTGTTATGTTTTTAAATTTATAATTTCTGGAACAATTAAAACTTTCAAGCCATGTGCCTTACCCGGGGCACAATGGTGTGCTTGTTACGGGTTGTCATCTCATTTGCATACTTCATTCGATAAAATCAGTGGACGTTTCGTTTTCGTAAATATTGTGTTCCTTGTCTTTCTTTTTCTTTTATTTTTGCTTTATCAGCTATGTGTTCTTACACACACCCACGTCACTAAAATGCCGATCCTCATCCACTCTGGATCCAATTGATAACAGTTCTACTATTGCCAATTACAATTTCGAGAATCCGATCTATCAAACTGAAGACGGAAACGAGGGCGATTGTGAAATATCTGTAGGGCTTGCTAGGTTGTTACAACAAGAAGAGAAAGCTATACAGCCACATGAAGAGCCAGTCGAAGTTGTGAATCTGGGAACTGAAGAAAACAGAAAAGAGGTCCAGATAGGGGTTGATTTAGACAACACTGCTCAGCATAAGAATGCAGGGGCAACATATCAGCGTGCTATGGTGGCTTTGTTTCATGATATGATTCATCATGAGATAGAGGTATATGTGGATGATATGATAGCCAGGTCTCAGAATGAAGAACAACATCTTGATCATCTGCACAAGTTGTTTGAGAGGTTGAAGAAATACAGGTTGAGATTAAATCCAAACAAGTGTACTTTTGGAGTTAGATCTGGAAAGCTCCTGGGTTTCATTGTCAGTGGAAAAGGTATTGAAGTGGATCCTGCAAAAGTGAAAGCTATACGAGAGATGCCAGCTCCCCGTACTGAGAAGGAGGTTAGAGGTTTCTTGGGACTACATTGCAAGATTTATTTCCCAATTAACTACCATCTGTGAGCCAATCTTCAAGCTGTTGAAGAAAGATCAGGTGATGGAATGGAATGATGAGTGCCAGACTGCCTTTGATGAAATCAAGAGATATTTGCTAGAACCTCCAATTTTAATGCCACCAGTTGATGGAAGACCCTTGATTATGTATTTAACAGTATTAGACAACTCAATGGGGTGTGTATTGGGGCAACATGACGAGTCTGGTCGAAAAGAGCAGGCAATATACTACCTTAGCAAAAAGTTTACCGACTGTGAAACAAAATACTCACTGCTCGAGAAAACTTGCTGCGCTTTGGCACGGGCTGCTCGCCGACTAAGACAGTATATGTTGACCCATACTACCTTGTTGATTTCAAAGATGAATGGGGCAGTTGAAGCTGCTAATAAGAACATTAAGAAGATTGTACAGAAGATAACTGTTACTTACAAGGATTGGCACGAGATGTTACCATTTGCTCTGCATGGTTATCGTACTACAATACGTACTTCAACCGGGGCAACCCCATTCTCCTTGGTCTATGGTATGGAAGCAGTTCTGCCTATTGAAGTTCAGATCCCCTCCTTGAGAATTATGAAGGATGCAGGCTTGGATGAAGATGAGTGGATTCAGACTCGACTTGACCAGATAAATTTGATTGATGAGAAAAGGTTAGCAGCAGTTTGTCATGGCCAGATGTACCAGAAACGGATGATCAAAGCTTTTAACAAGAAGGTTAAGCCAAAGGTATATCAGGCTGGTGACTTGGTAATCAAGCGTATCATATTACCACAGGGTGATCCTAGGGGCAAGTGGACTCCAACATATGAGGGACCATTTGTAGTCAAGACAGTGTTCTCAGGAGGTGCCATGATATTGACTACAATGGATGGTGAAGACTTCCCACAACCTGTAAACGCAGACATAGTTAAAAAATACTACGCATAAAAAGAGACCCGCTAGGTTGACAGGCCTAGGCAAAAATAAGGGCATCCCGGCAAACCAAAAGGGTTTGGGCAAAAATTAGGGATATATATATAAAAAGATGTACACCCGGCAAGTCGAAAACCTGAAAAGGCGGCTTGGGCAAAAAAGGGTATCCCGGTGGATTGAAAACCTGAAAGGGCAATCCAGGCAAAAGTTAGGGATTAAAGCGTATGACTATGTCTCGTTTGGATCACTCATGAAACTGCAACCAGTTGTACTACTTACTCAAGCTCAAACAGATAAAGCTCAATCCAATCGTTTCCGTCTCAACAGCAAGAAGATGAGATACTTGAGGGGCAATAGTAGAATTGAAACTCAATAGGATTATTTCCCACATAGCTGATTCTTTTTGTAAAACTTCATGACAAAATTCTCTTACTAGGGTTTATGTCTCCTTGTACAAACTTACCCGTGTATGGGTCACTTTTGATATAAATAAATTCCATCTTTTGAATCCAGATTTACTTTTACCCTATTTACATAAGCGAAACGTCCATTGGTTGTGTTTGAATGTATGTATGCCTTTGAATATGATTGATGTTTACCAGAAATGCATGTATGCTTTTAATATGATTGATGTTTACCAGAAATGCATGAAAATGCAGTAATAGTATTTACTAAGGACGAACGAGGGAAGGATTTCAACGAAGCTTCGCCGGTTCATCTTTACAAGGCAGTTACAAACCATCAGTAGGACTAATCCATTTTCACAAAGTCTAATCTCCCCTGGAATTTATATCCATCTCTTTTATCCTCATACGGATATACGGGAAATTACTTTCCAATAAGGGCACGATGAACGAAGACGGGATGTTATACTTATCCTACTATCAAACGAAAACGAAGGTTATCTATACCCTATTGTCCCCAACAACGGGAGGTTATCTATACCTTGTTATCCCCAACAATGGGAGGTTATCTATACCTTGTTATCCCCAGCAGACGGAGGGTTATGTATTCTTCAACAACGAATCGGGATTTATTTTCCTTGGCCAGCAGTTGTTATACAAGGATATCCAGACACTTCCAGCAGTGTCATATCATACATGCATCATTTACATCATACCATAACATATATGTCTATAGTACATTACCTAAGTGCATCATGTCATACATGCATACATAAAGCATAAACTAATGTTGTTATACAGAATGATACCTTGTTTTCAGGTTAATTATCCAACAAACAAGCTTATGATCTTTGGGACTGCTTTATTGTAACCTCAGGGTTACTTTATCCTCCTGATGAGCTTCTTATTACTTTGGGACTGCTTTATTGTAACCTCAGGGTTATTTTATCCTCCTGATAGCCTCTCATGACTTCAAGACTGCTTTAGAGTTGCTGATTGCTCTATCCTCCTGAAATCATCCTATTACTTCAAGACTGCTTTAGAGCTATTCATTGCTCTATCCTCATGAGGTCATATTACTACTTCAAGACTGCTTTAGAGCTATTCATTGCTCTATCCTCCTGAAGCCATCTAATTATTTCAAGACTGCTTTAGAGTTATCCATTGCTCTATCCTCCTGAAATTACATTATTATTTCAAGACTGCTTTAGAGCTATCCATTGCTCTATCCTCCTGAAATCATTACTTCAAGACTGCTTTAGAGCTATCCATTGCTCTATCCTCATGAGGTCATATTACTACTTCAAGACTGCTTTAGAGCTATTCATTGCTCTATCCTCCTGAAGCCATCTAATTATTTCAAGACTGCTTTAGAGTATTCATTGCTCTATCCTCCTGAAATTACATTATTATTTCAAGACTGCTTTAGAGCTATTCATTGCTCTATCCTCCTGAAATCATTACTTCAAGACTGCTTTAGAGCTATTGATTGCTCTATCCTCCTGAAGACATATCACGTTATTATTTCAAGACTGCTTTAGAGCTATTCATTGCTCTATCCTCCTGAAATCATTACTTCAAGACTGCTTTAGAGCTATTGATTGCTCTATCCTCCTGAAATTACATTATTATTTCAAGACTGCTTTAGAGCTATCCATTGCTCTATCCTCCTGAAATCATCACTTCAAGACTGCTTTAGAGCTATTGATTGCTCTATCCTCCTGAAGACATATCACGTTATTATTTCAAGACTGCTTTAGAGCTATTCATTGCTCTATCCTCCTGAAATCATTACTTCAAGACTGCTTTAGAGTATTCATTGCTCTATCCTCCTGAAATTACATTATTATTTCAAGACTGCTTTAGAGCTATTCATTGCTCTATCCTCCTGAAATCATTACTTCAAGACTGCTTTAGAGCTATTGATTGCTCTATCCTCCTGAAGACATATCACGTTATTATTTCAAGACTGCTTTAGAGCTATTCATTGCTCTATCCTCCTGAAATCATTACTTCAAGACTACTTTAGAGCTGTTGATTGCTCTATCCTCCTGAAGCCATTCTATTACTTCAAGACTGCTTTAGAGCTATGGATTGCTCTATCCTCCTGAAGCCATTATTACTTCAAGACTGCTTTAGAGCTATTGATTGCTCTATCCTCCTGAGGTCCGATTTATCACTTCAAGACTGCTTTAGGGTTATCATTATTGATCGCTCTATCCTCATGAAGACATGCTGTTACATCAGTATTACTCCAGACTCCTGACAGCTCTCATTATACTACTGAAGAACTTTCCCCTAGTGGCATCTTTAAGCCCACTCAATCATGTTCAACCAACCATCAATATCACTCCATGCACTGGTGAGTGCAAATTTTTGGGCTTTTGTGTTCAATCCCCTTCAACCTTCCAGGTTACGACTGGCAAATATACCAATCTAACCCCTCAGGTTTCAGAAAATTGAACAGGGGCAGCTGTTGCACCCCAAAATTTGCCCTCACAATACAAGACTTTGTGTTCCAAGAAGGTTCACAAGGTTCGCAAAATTCATAATTGGTCAGAAGAGTTGACAATTCCCTCAGACAATGCACCTCCTAAGCAGTGCATCCAAAACTAGGGTTTTGACTTTAATCAGGCTAAATGGACTTCCAAGACTTCAAGTGAGCTTCATAACATCTTATATGTGTATAAGAACCCCCATGTCAAGTTTCAAGACTTTTCTCAAAAGTTTGCTCAGTCAGATGATCAGATAAGTCAAAAGCAGTCAATGCAGTTAAAAGGTCAAACTGAGGTCAACTGTGGTCAAACCAAGGTCAAACTTCATGATTTTTTTTGCCAACATCAAAGAGAGGATGGGTGAGAAATACTATCATAATAACTGTAATACCCCAAATTTTGCCCTAAGACTTGTCGTCGCATTTCATTGCATTTAATCAATTACTAACAAATTTGTGTAGTCGTTTGACTTTTTGCAGGTAAATATCATATGGCATGCATTTTTTTTCTAAAAAAGTAAAAATGGCACAATTGGCAGGAGGACATGTGTAAGGAGTTATGAGTGTGAGAGGTTGAGAGTTCGAATCTCACCTTTGTCATTTTTTTTGTTTTTTATTATTTTTACTCTAAATTTTTCTATCTTTCATTAAAAAAATAACAAAAATAGTTTTTTTATTATTATTTAATTATTATTTTCGTATTTTTATTAAATCATTTTTTAAAATATTATTTTTTTCACTTTTTTCTAAATTATTCATAAAAATATCCAAAAAATCATAAAATAAAAAAATATTGAAAAAATTTTGTTCTTTTTATAATATTTTTTATTTTAGGAATCAATAGGATTATTAGTTTTTATTTTAAGTTTATTTTAATTATTTTAAATTATTTAAATTTTATTTTTTCTTAACTAATTATTTAGTTTGGGCTTTAAAATGGGCTTTAGGGACATTATTGACAATTTGGTGTTAACCCTAATTTGTTCCCTATATATACATGTGTTGCCTTGTTGGAAAAAAAGGGGAGAATGAAAAAAAAAACCTAAGAGGAGTGAGTGCCGTTGGCCGTTATTTAGTTTTCTTCTTCATCCATTACTATTGTTTCTTTTTCTTCATCGTTTACCGTTATTTCTTTTCCTTCATCTATTACTGTTGTTTCTTTTTCTTCATCTTTTACCGTTATTTCTTTTTCTTCATCTATTACCGTTATTTCTTTTTCTTTATCTATTACTGTTGCGTTTATATATATATAATTTTTAAATTGTTAGAGTTTATATATATAAGATTTTTGATCGAATTATGTCGATACGATGTTTGCACATTTGTGTGCATGACGCGTGACATTTGTGTTAGTTCGATCTGGTTGCGATGATCGCATTTTTGTGTGAGCAATAATACTATTTTTTGCTTAATTTCTTTTTCTTTGCGATAAATTTTGTTTCGTCCGATTTAGATCTGGTTGCGATGAGCGCATTTCTGCGTTAGCAACATTGTTGGGTTATTTGGCACATTTAAAATTCATTATTGCTTTTTTATTATTATTATTATTATTATTATTATTATTATTATTATTATTATTATTATTATCATTATTTATTATTATTATCATTATTATCATTATTATTATTATTGTTATCATTAATTTATTAAAATTTGTTGTAATATAAAAATCTGTTTTTTAAAATAAATGACATTAACATCTTTTTTCCAAATTAATATGAAAACCTAATTTTAATTTTCTATATGATTCTATGTATATATTTATTATAATTCTTGTAAATTTTTGTAAATAAAATTAAACCTTATAAACACTTAATGTAAAATTTTGGTGAATGTGATTATTGATTAGTTAAAATTTGTTTTCATCATAATGTGTAAATATTTTTCTTAATAATTGTTAATATATAATTAGAGATAATTAAATTTTTGTAAATGATTAAGAAATTTATAATTATGTTATATTTAGAACTTTATATTATAGTAATTATTTAATCATTTATGTTTCTAAATAAAAATCAAATCTTATGATATTTAGAACTTTATATTATAGTAATTATTTAATCATTTATGTTTCTAAATAAAAATCAAATCTTATGATATTTAGAACTTTATATTATAGTAATTATTTAATCATTTATGTTTCTAAATAAAAATCAAATCTTATGTTTAATCACGTTATTAATTAATTATTATTGCTAATCATATTTTGTTGCTTATTATTATTTTGAAATTTCTATCTTATTATTTTTTCTAACTTTGTCTATTTTTCTCCTTATTATTGTTTCAACTAATTATTTTCACTAACTTTATATTTATACTAACCTTATTTAATTTTTCTTATTATTTACTAACCCTAATATTTTATTTGCTTATTTGTTATTTTTTTTATTTATTATAATTTTGTAATTGCCTCTTGGATGTAAATTGTAATTACTTAATTATTATTATCATTATGGTTAGTAATTAGGGAGTGCTAATATGTATGATATTTTAAAAAATAAATTAGATCATTTTAATATAAGATAATTAAATTAAACATTTCACACACGTAAGTCGATTTTAATCGCCGTTTCACTTCCTAAGGATATCCCTCAAGTTGCCTATGAATATTGGTTAAGTGGGGTGTATAAAGCAAGTCCCTCAAAAAGAAAATCATCAAAGTCCCTTATGGTTGCCTTTACGAATCGAGTCCCTTTCGAAAAATGATGATAGTCCCTCTAGTTTGCTTATTACACCCCACAATGGCCTTCAAAAATCCAATTGTCCCTCACATGTCCCTTAACATCCAAAGTAAGGACTACCTACTCCATTATAGTAGGGATAGTCTTACTAAGGAAAGGATAAAGAATAAGAAAGACCTTAAAACATTAGGGTAGGCTACTCCTAGATACTTGCTCACTTCAAAACTTTTTCACACTTAAACAAATTTTCAACAAGTTTTCAAACAAGTTCTTAACACATCCTTACATGGATTATTTATTAACTATTCTGAAAATTTTCTATTCACACACTACACTTTCAAAACAATTCAAAAGTGAGCTTAAGTACCTAAGAGCCCATGGATAACCATGGATGAAAAGGGTGCTAACACCTTCCCTTTTCATAACCTACCCCCCGGACCCAAAATATTCTCTAAGGTCTTTCCTGTTCTTTTATAACCTTTCCTTATGGATAAAATAAAAGTCGGTGGCGACTCTTGCTATCCGCAACATTGTTTAAAGTCAGTTCTCCCACCGTGTTACAGCAGGCATTGCCGCCGGTTTCTTTCTAGAGGGGTCTGACCTTAGACGTGTATTTAGATGACATAATTGCAGTAACACTCTTTTCTACCCCACGCATATCATGGCAAAATAATCAAATTTATTAGAGTAAAATATTAAACACTACAAAATATCTCAAAGGGCGTACATTTCTCAATAAATTCAAATCAAGGTCAATGCCCCGTAAGCAACGGGTTTTCTCAAAATTACTCAAAAGTGCTCAAATGGCAGCGGAACTCAAAAAGGCAAATCCAAAGTTTTTCTTTCACCACAAGGAAATCAACATAACAAAAACTCAATTAAATATAGTTTAACTCAAAGACTCCAACTCGATGTTGCACTATCAGAGCAAGACCCTCTAAGTCAAACACAATGGCCAACTGCCCAAAAACTTCAAAAAGTCCTCGACGGCATCCACGACTAAACCTGGTCATCTGCATGTTACCCACATGGAGGAAACATTCAAACAGGCAGGGTGAGTAAAACGATTCATAATAATCAATATAGGAATCAATATATAAAACATTGTCATTGTCATTTTCATATTCAACATCATCATAATCATCAAGGAACATCAAAGGCCACAATATTATAAATTACACCAAATGGTCACATAAGTGCAAATGCAACAAGACTCGTGCATATGGTATCAATCAATAAAATTTGATGGACACTGGGCCATCAATCCGCCATAGATCCACAACAGTAGGATCGATTCTACACGAGAACCGGAGCATAAAAAAATACCTCACATCCGCACAATAGGATTGAAGCCACAAGAATCAAGGTCCTAGACCGAAGTCCAGAATGCGTATAATGCATGATGCACACGTCATTATCATCCTCATAATAATCTCATTAGGTGCATCATCATTCATCAAAATAATCATAAGAATCACGTCATCATAGAATCATCAAAACCTCATAAAATCAACGTCACAAATCATCACAATCCCTCATGGGGATTCATCATACAATCATGTATTAATCTCATATGAATCACAATTATGCTCATGGGTACTCATCATACGATCATGTATTAATCACATAGGAATCATAGCTATACTCATAGAATTCATCATACATTCATTTAATCACATAGGAATCACAACTATACTCATAGTAATTCACCATACATTCATTTAATCACATAGGAATCACAGTTATACTCATAGTAATTCATCAGGAAAATCACAACATCAAAACATCAAGACATTATTGACCCAGAACATAATTCGCGAAACTCTGCTACGATCACTGTGCAAACTCATGATTACAACAAATTGTTGTTACACACCAACACCAAATCTTAGAAGAACCATAGTCATACTCATGGTAATTCATCAAGGAAATCCCAACATCAAAACATCAAGACATCACTGCACCAGATCAGAATTCCCGAAACTCGGTCACGTTCGCTAGCAAGTTCGCAGTGCGAGTCTGGGGCGAATGTTCGTCGTGCGAAGCATTCTTCGTTGTGCGAACTCGCGATTACAGCAAATCATTGTTATGCACCAGCACCAAAACCAGGCCAAAAACCTCTAAGATTTCCTTCCCCGATGCCATAAAAATATCCTTAAATCATTCCTAAGGTATTACGGCGATAGAGGCATAAAATCTACGACTTATTAGGCCAATCCCGTATCCTATTTACGCCTCTAATTCCCATAATTTCTTACAAATACCCCACAGTCATTAAAGTTCTCATAATCACTTACCTTACAGGGTTGAAACCTCAACAACCGATTTGGCCACAAATGCCTAATTTCCCTTACTCTCAAATCAGCCTCAAAACTATCAGATCATCAGTTCAAATCCCTATATGGTTAAAACATCAACAACAGATTTTGGCCATGAAGGCTTAATTTCCCTTAAACCCAAATCAACCTCAGACCTATCAGACCATCAGGTCAAATCCCTCAAACTCATTGGACTCACCATCGGAGGGGCAACAATAATTCAATACTCAAAAATCCCTAAACCCTTAAATCAGCTTTAAACACATTGAATCACATATTGAAAACAATGAAGGCAATACTCCTCATACCTTAATTGTCGACTCTAAGCCTTTCTCTTTGATTCTTGGAAACCTTGCGAAGCCTTGCCTCAATCCTCTTCCTCAGAGCTCTGGTCTTTATTTCTTCCCTTTTCACGGTCTAACAAGAATGAATCTTAATTCCCTCAAAATTCCTTTTTGTTAAACTTAACTTTGGGCCTTAAAATTGGGCTTTTCAACTTCACCCTCACTAACTCCTCCTCAAATGTCCATTTTCCCTTAATTCACTTATATTTATTTAAATTAATAATAATACCAATATATTCATATTATATACTATTATTTAAATAAATAACTCAAAATCCATAATTCTCAATACTTCATACTAACAATTGAAAGTCACAAAAAATGCGAATATTCATATTTAAATAAATTAAAAAAATATTCCAAGAATTTGGAGTGTTACAACTCTCCCCCACTTAAATGAATTTTCACCCTCGAAAATTACCTCAAGGAAACAGAGTTGAATACGACTCTCTCATCTGATACTCACGCTCCCAAGTCATACTCCCTCCAGCTGGTCCTCCCCAAACTACCTTTACCAAGGCAATCTCTTTACCTCACAGTTGCTTCACTTCTCGTTCATCAATTCATACTAGCAATGCCTCAACAGTCAAATCACCTCTCACTTGTATATCATCCATCTGCATCACATGTGACGTATCTGGAATATACTTTCTCAACTGAGACACATGAAACACATCATGCAAATTCGCAAACGACGACGGTAAAGCAATCCGACATGCTACTTCTCCCACGCTTCCGCTGTGCCACTCTGATACGGACCACCAAAATATGGTGTGAGCTTTCTGGACTTCAAAGCTCGACCAATACCAGTTACCAGAGTAACTCTCAAAAACACGTGATCTCCTTCATGGAAATCAAGTGATTTCTTTCTCTTATTATGATAACTCTTCTGACGACTCTGCGACGCTTTCATCTTTTCTTGGATCCTCTTAATCTTTTCAGTCGTCTGGTGAACAATCTCAGGTCCAAGCATAACACTCTCGCCTGACTCATACCAACACAAAGAAGTCCTACATCTCCTACCATACAATGTCTCATACAGTTCCATTCTAATACTAGAATGATAACTGTTGTTGTAGGTAAACTCAATCAACAACAAATAACTATCCCATGATCCACCTTGATCCAACATACAAGCTCTCAGAAAATCCTCTAAAGACTAGATAGTTCTCTCTGTCTGTCCATTCGTCTGCGGATGATAGGCAAAACTCAACCTCAGCTTAGTGCCCAAAGTTGTCTGCAAACTCTCTCAGAACCTCGATGTAAATCTTGGATCTCTATCAGACACAATACTTGACGGTATCCCATGCAAATTCACAATTTCCTCAATATACATCCCAGCTAGCTTCAGCATAGAACGATTAATCCTCATTGGTAAGAAATAAGCTGATCTAGTCAAAATCTATCCACAATCACCCAAATTGAATCATATCCCTTCAAAGTCTTCGGTAGGCTTTTCAAAAACCCATAGAAATGCTATCCCATTTCCACTCTGGAATATTCAATGGTTGCATTAGACTCAAAGGTCGTTGATGTTCAATCTTCGACTTCTGACAAGTCTAACCAACATACACAAACTCAACCACTTCTTTCTTCATACCTGGCCACCAAAACAATTTCCTCAGATCTTGGTACCTCTTCGTAGCACCGGGATGGATACTCAATCTACTTAGATGTCCTTCTTCAAGAATACTCTTTTTTAACTCAACAATATCTAGAACACAAACTCTATCACGACATCTCATGATACCATTTTCATTAATCCGAAAATCAGCTCTTCGACTTTGATTCATCAAATTCAACCGATCTACCAACTCAAATCAGATTTTTGACCTTCTCGAATCTCATCAAGAATACCACTAGCAAGTTTTAACATACCAAACTTAACTCCATAAGAAGTCTCTTCACAAACCAACCTCATATCACAAAATTGCTCAATCAGTTCTAACTCTTTTACCATCATCGTCGGTATATGCAAAAATTTCCTAGTCAATGCATCAGCTACCATGCTTGCTTTATCCGAATGGTAATTCAAACCAAAACCATAATCCTTCAGAAGCCCCAATCACCTCCTCTGCCTCGCATTCAATTCTTTCTGATCAAAGAAATACTTCAAACTCCTATGATCACTAAACATCTCAAATCTCGAACCAAACAAATAATGCCTTCAAAGCTTCGACACAAACACAACAACAACCAACTCTAAATTCTGCGTTAGATAATTCCTCTCATGCACTTTAAGTTGCCTTGAAGCATAAGCTAAAACTTGCTGATGTTGCATTAACACACCTCCCAATCCCATCAACGAAGCATCACAATATCCAACAAATGGTTCTGCCGGATTCGACAAAATTAAAACAAGAGCTGCTGTCAGCCTTCTCAAAAGCTCTTGAAACTTTCTTCACACTTTGCATCTAAAATAAAAGTTTGAACCTTCCTAGTTTGTTGCATCAACGGCAAAGATAACATTGGAAAAATCCTTCAATGAATTTTTGATACTAATATGCCAACCCAAGAAAACTTCTAATCTCAAAAACAGGTTTTGGAGCTTTCCATTGCGATACAACTTCAACCTTCGACATATCAACCATAATAACTCTACTCAAGATCACATGACCAACAAAAATCACTTCCTTCAACCAAAACTCACACTTTGACAATTTTGCATACAATTGCTTCTCTTTCAACGTTGATAACACAATTTTCAGCTGCTCGGCATGATCCTCTTCACTCTTCGAATATATCAAAATATCATCAATGAACGCAACCACAAACTTGTCTAAATACGGATGGAAAAATCCTAATTGTGTACTCCATATATACACCTAGCATATTAGTCACACCAAATGGAATCAGAGAATACTCATAATGTCCATACCTCGTTCTAAAAGCAGTCTTCTGAATATCTTCAGCTTTCACACGAATCTGATGATACCCAGATCTCCAATCTATCTTACTGAACGCATTTGCAACAACCAATTGATCCATCAAATCATCAATCTTTGGAAGTGGACACTTATTCTTGATAGTCACCTTGTTCAATTGTCTATAATCCACACAAAGCCTCACAGAACCTTCTTTCTTCTTAAATAACAAAATTGGTGCACCCTACGGCGACACACTCGGACAAAAGAACCTCTCCTCAAGCAGATCTTCAAGTTGATTCTTCAACTTCTTCGATTCTGATGTGGACATACGATATGGAGCCATCGCTACCAAACTAGTTCCAGGGACTAGGTCGATCGTAAACTCCACTTTACGTTTCGGCGGTAAATCACTTATCTCATCAGGAAAAACTTTTGGATAATCACAAATAATTAGCACACCACCAACTTCCCCATTTTATTAACACTCAAAGTTTCCATCAAAATGAACATCTCAGCACGATCCTGCACCGACTCACCAAAACAATTTGTAAGCACTTAGAATAACTCAAAACAATTCACTGCACATGCCATCTAAGCTTGCAAGACACATCTATCCCATCCAACATGACTCCATCTATTATCAACAAGAGATTAAGGGTGACCAGTTCCTCAATTTTTCAATAGACAGTCAAAAATCATGATGGGGCATAAACCATCTTTACCAAGCTGTAAGAGCGTTCATCAACACACTGAGGCACCACTCCACACTTGAAGCATCCTGGAGAAGCACAAGCTCTTCCCCCACTTGTTTCATTCCCACTTCTCCAGACAAAGGTTAGAAAACAAGCGTATATCGACAGTGTTTTCACACACATGCATACTAGGGAACAAATAACATTAGAAAACTTGGTTGGACGTACCAACCTGCTTTGATACCACTAATGTAACACCTTTTTCTACCCCACGAATATCATGGCAAAATAATCAAATTTATCTGAGTAAAATTTTAAACACTATAAAATACCTCAAGGGGCGTACATTTCTCAATAAATTCAAATCAAGGTCAATGCTCCATAAGCAACAGGTTTTCTCAAAATTACTCAAAAATGTTCAAATGGCAGCGGAACTCAAAAAGGCAAATTCAAAGTTTTCCTTTCATCGCAAGGAAATCAACATAACGAAAACTCAATAAAATATAGTTTAACTCAAAGAATCCAACCCGGTGTTACACTATCATAGTAAGGCCCTCTAAGTCAACCATAATGGCCAACGATCCAAAAACTT
>OZ012735.1:942981118-943058618 GCA_963859935.3 Lathyrus sativus
AGATGATTGAGTATAAGTATTTTAGGTGGACTTGAAATTGTCAAACACTAATAGTGAAACTAGTGTTACTTTCGAGCTTTGTGCTCGAGGTGAATGGGTATGCATGCGACAACCTCATATACTAGCATCTTTGAAGATTTCAAAGTCGACTTCCCTTTTACTATTTTTGAGTATGATATCCTCAAGGTACTCAACATTGCCCTATTTTAGCGACATCTGAGCTGTTGAGCATTTACGTGAGAATCCCATATCATCTACTGAGGTCTAAATATTTTTCCCATTATTGAGATTATTTTCCTATGAAACAAAAGAAGTATCCTAGGGCAGTTGGGTATCTGTGAGTGGCACCCCATGACGAGCTTTACTTTTCCCCTGTACCTCTAATTACAAGAATTAGAAAAATAATCATGTTAGGCTTAAAGGTAGAAAATGATATTTTATAGCTATCTTTGAGGAAGATGGGTCTTATAGGTTCCCTTTATATTAGACGGATGAACCCCTCTCTATCACGGGTTTTCTTCTGGCTAAACGTAGTGATACGGAGAGGGAAACATTGGAATTTTTAGAGTAATTTCTTACTATTGGGGTTAAGGACTTGTTGAGATTCGAAATAGATTATCCCATGTTATTGAGCTTCCTAAGTAAGGTGTTATTCCTCTAGAAAATTGTGATTATTAACATCTTTAACCAAATTTTATTAACCTATTTTTCTTCTTTTTATATGGAGGATCACTCATATTTTTTTAGTTGAGAATAAGGAAATGATTGCACGGGCCAAGGCTTTCTAAGGTCATATTCAATTTGTTCCTTCCAGCGATCCTACTAGCTACCAAAATTGTAAAACCAAGAAGAGAAAGAATGTGGCTGAAGGGATATTAGTAAAGGTTGTCCCTATAAACACTAATACGTATGTCGTTGTTATGGAGTGTATAAAGTCTGAAACTCTGGTATGCAGATCTCAGATGTTCTAAGAGATGTCGAGACACTTGATCTCTACTTTAAACACAATGGCAAGAAGGATCACAATAAAAATTGCATAAAGTAAACGAACATATAGTAATTGTTAACCCAGATCAGTGTATAACAACACCTACGCCTGGGGGCTACCAAGCCAAGAATGAAATCCACTAGATAGTATTAATTCTAAGCTAAACAACCTCCGGTTTACAACTTACCACTTAATCACTACCCGTGCTTAATTTCTACCTAAGACTCACCTAGGTATGGGACCCTTCTTAATTCCCTTTCGATCACAACAGTGATATAAATTACAACTCAATGCAAACAGTCCAGCTATAGTATCAACATGATACAAGAGAGGCTCATAAATACACAAACCCAAAAACTCACGAAGCAACAATGTATTTTCCACACTTTGATTAGGTTAAATCCATCCTATTTATTAACCATAAACTAGACTGGATTTGGGCTTAAAAAACACAGCAATTCTGTTACACAAAATCTGCAACTTATTCTCCTCAAGAATAGTTTCTTCAATCCAAAGTTTCCTAAAATGTCTCCACACTTAGAAAACGACATCTTAAAATTCAAACAAAATCTTTGATTCCTCAATCTTGAACGCCACCTAGGATAAAAAAATATTTTCGCAATATTCTAAAATCTGGAAATAAATTAGCAGTATCAAAAATGCAAAGTAACTAACAAAGATGTCGAATCATCATGATATGACATCTCGTCCAACATCTTGTTCTTCAGTTTTTTCTTCGTGTTAGGACATCTTGTCCAACATCTTGCTGTCAAGTTAGTTTTACCAAAATTAATGTCAATCTCAAAAGCTTGGACTTATCAATCTCCCCCTTTGGCATATTTTGGCTAAAACTAACTAAATAACCCTTGCATACAAATACACAAAAATTCAGAGGAAAAATCAGAACAGAGTGGAAATAATATATCCTCCCCCTCAACAGTAGTAGCCAGTGGTTAGTTAAGTTAGTATTACTCCGCATTTTTAGCCATAATATGACAAAGGTAGTTAAATAACTAAACAACCAAACCTTAACACAAGCAGAACAAGAGGTTAAAGTATAGATCAAGCACATGAAGTGCCAAAAATATCCTGGGCATTTAGCTCTTACAAAACATAACCATAAAAAGATAAATACTACTAACAAACATCATCTTCAGTAGCCTCATCATCCTCTTCCTCTTCTTCTTCAAGGTCCTCACCATCTGACTCAACATCTTCATCAGCAGCATCATCAGCAACAACATTTGATGTGACAATGTCTTGGACATGATCACCAACAAATAATTTGTGATGCAAAGTCAAAGAAGTTTCCATTTTCATGACTTTATCATCATTCACCAAAATACAAGTATATTTTTGAAGAATTATACTACAAATGAGAGTTGTCTTTGAAAACCTCTCTTTATTTGGTGGGAACACACATACACTTACTCAAATAGTATTCCCACACCAAATTAACTGCTATAAATCTTCATACATGCAAATACCAAGTTTTCCCTTCAACACCTCAAATTGATTAGCATCCAAAGCTTTATTAAAGATGTCATCTAGATGATTCTCTGTGGCAACATGCTCCAATGTTATAACTTTATCTTCCACAAGATTTCTAATGAAATGATATCTGGTGTCAATAAGTTTGGTTTTACTGTGCTGAATAGGATTCTTTGAAATATTGATGGCACTCAAGTTGTCACAAAATAATGTCATGATATCTTATGTGACATTATACTTAATCAGCATTTATTTCATCCACATCATTTGAGAACAACTGTTACTTGCTATTATGTACTCAGATTCAGCAGTAGATAGAGAAATATAATTCTACTTATTACTGAACCATGAAATCAACTTGTTTCCAAAAAAGAAACATCCTCCATAGGTGCTCTTCTTATCACCAGCATTACCATCCTAATCAGCATCACAATATCCCACCAACATGGAATTAGAATTGTGATAGTACAACAGACCATTGTCACATGTACCATTCACATACTTCAGAATCCTTTTGACTTGATTGATATGACTGACTTTAGGTTCAGCTTGACATCTAGCACAAACTCCAACAACAAAAGTTATGTTAGGATTGCTTACAGTAAGGTATAAAAGACTTTTAATTATGTTTCTATACAAAATCTGATCAACACTAACACCCTTTTCATCCTTAGATAACTTCAAGTGTGTAGGATCCGGAGTCCTTTTATGGCTAGCATTCTCCAAACCAAACTTCTTCATAATACTCTTTGCATATTTCCCTTGACAAAGAAATATGGAGTCTTCCATCTATTTGACTTAGAGACTAAGAAAGTAGGTTAATTCACACACCAAACTCATCTCAAACTCAGATTGCATTTGCTTGATAAAATGTTGAACCATCTCATCCGACATTCCTCCAAATACAATATCATTTACATATATTTGAGCTATCACGAGTTTACCATCCTTTTATTTAACAAAGAGATTTTTGTCAATTCCAACTTTTATGTATCCATGGTTGATGAGGAACTCAGTTAGCCTCTCATACCAAGCTCTTGGAGCTTGTTTCAACCCGTACAAGACATTCTTCAATTTGAACATGTGATCTGGAAATATAGGATCAACAAATCCTTTTGGTTGTTCCACATACACTTCTTCGTTCGAGTATCCATTTAGAAAGGCACTTTTAACATCCATTTGAAACAACTTGAATTTCAACAAATAAGTCACTCAAAGTAATAATCTAATAGACTCCAACCTAGCAACAAGAGAAAAAGTTTCATCAAAGTCCACCCTTCAATTTGAGTGTACCCTTGAGCAACAAGTCTAGCCTTATTTCTGGTGATCATACCTTGCTCATAGACTTGCTTTTAAACACCCATCTTGTACCAAAAACATTTCACTCTTTAGGTCTTAGCACAAGATCCCAGACCTCATGCCTTTTGAACTGCTCCACTTCCTCTTGCATAACATTGATCCATAATTCATCATTCGAGGCCTCCTTGACATTCTTGGGTTCCAATTTTGAGACAAAGCAAGCACCGACAACAACTTCTCTTGATCTGGTCATTCTTTTACCATTAGGATCTCCTATTATAAGCTCCTTATGATGGTCTTTCTAAATTCTGATAAAGGGTCCCTTGTCTATTGTCTCAGTCTTTACAGGTTCAGGATCAACACTTGAGTCTGCATCATCTTCAGAAACATCATGCAATGTTCCAACATCTTCAGAAACATCACTCACGGGAAAGAATTTTCCAATATCATCTGTGGCAGAAACTTCTGTAGTTGAGTCATCAACCATAATATTTATAGATTCCAGCACAACATTAGTTCTGGAGTTGAATACTCTATAGGCTCTGCTATTTGTAGAGTATCCCAGAAAGATTCCTTCATCACTTTAAGGATCCATATTTCTCCTTTGCTCTCGGTCAGCCAAAATGTAACATTTTCTTCCAAAGACATGGAAGTACTTCACAATTGGCTTTCTTCCTTTCCATAGCTCATATAAAATAGCAGATGTGCCATATATGATGGTTACTCTATTCAGGATATAACAAGTAGTATTCATGGATTCAGCCCAAAAATGATATGGAAGTTTCTTAGCATGAAGCATGACCCTTGCGCATTCTTGAATTGTCATATTAACCCATTAATCACTAACAATTAACTTCCCATATCTCACGTCATCGCGCGATCGAAACTAGTTTACCTTTCTCTTTTTCCTAGCCTTAGGATTGGAGTCACCATACTCCGTGTAAGTGTCATGGTGATGAGCACTTAATTTCCCCGTTTGGTCTAACCTTAGGTTTGGAGTCGCCGTACTCCATGTAAGTGTCATGACTATGAACACTTACTTCCCCTTAGAACCTTGATTGTTTTCAAGAGTTCCTTAATCCTAGTGAGGCAAACTACGGATGCTCTGATTTCTCATTCCTAATCAGGATATGTAGGCACAAGATGCAATATCTTGTCGAGCCCTCTAACCACTAACAACTAACACTTAACTCCCTCAGGTGGTCTTGTTAGAACCAATTGGTTTTATAACTTAGAATTAAGTGTAGAGTTTGTAAACTCTATGTGAGTATCATTGTTATGAGTACTCACTTTCCCCTTTAACTTTTATTAAAGTCAACCTTGGTTAGGTTTTTCAACTTAGACTTAGAGCGTTTTTTAACTCTATGTAAGTATCATGGTTATAAATACTTACTCCCCGTCTGGAACCTTGACCATAGTCAAGAGTTCCTCACCCCTGGTTAGGTGAACTACGAATGCTCTGATTTCATCCTAGTTAGGATACGTAGGCACGAGATGTGATGTCTTGACGAGCATACTTAGTGTATATACCCTAGGTTTTTACCTTAGCACATTTCCCTTAGCAAGAAAACTTTAACATAACACAAATACTAACAAGATATTCCTGTAGAGTACTACAGGTACTTAGGATGCTAACACATTCCCTAGGTATAACCAACCCCCGGACCTTAGATCTCTAGCTTTGTTGTTACATAGAGCACTTAGGTTTTCTTCGATCTTTACCCTTTCCTTTGGATCAATCAAAGCTCGGTGGTGAATTTCATAGATTTGTGATTCAAGTTAATTAATAGCTTGACATCTAATTCTCACTGCAACATAGTCCCTTGTAAAAGTGATAACAAATTTATTCTTGGTAGACCCTTCATAGCCACCCTGGACGTTTTGGCCTCAATAATCCAACTCAAACTCAAATTCCATAACCTTCATGGAGAACCTGTCACAACCAATGATGACATTGAAGGATCTAAAAGGATATATCAAACACTCTAGCAATACCAAAGAGAGAGCACAACCATGAAATCAATGTAACGTACTGTTGCAGTGAGAATATGATATCAAATTATTAATTAATTTGAATCACAAATCTCTGATTCACAACCGGTCTTTGATTTATCCGAAGGAAAAGTTAAAGAAAGGAAAAACATATTTTTGCATTGTAAACACAATGCGGGGAAAGATCTTTGAGGAAGATGTAGGCAAACTACAGAGGCTCTGATTTCTCATTCCTAATCAGGATATGTAGGCACAAGATGCGATATCTTTTTGAGCCCTCTAACCACTAACAACTAACACTTAACTCCCTCAGGTGGTCTTGTTAGAACCAATTGGTTTTATAACTTAGAATTAAGTGTAGAGTTTGTAAACTCTATGTGAGTATCATTGTTATGAGTACTCACTTTCCCCTTTAACTTTTATTAAAGTCAACCTTGGTTAGGTTTTTCAACTTAGACTTAGAGCGTTTTTTAACTCTATGTAAGTATCATGGTTATAAATACTTACTCCCTGTCTAGAACCTTGACCATAGTCAAGAGTTCCTCACCCCTGGTTAGGTGAACTACGAATGCTCTAATTTCATCCTAGTTAGGATACGTAGGCACGAGATGTGATGTCTTGACGAGCATACTTAGTGTATATACCCTAGGTTTTTACCTTAGCACATTTCCCTTAGCAAGAAAACTTTAACATAACACAAATACTAACAACAGATTCCTGTAGAGTACTACAGGTACTTAGGATGCTAACACATTCCCTAGGTATAACCAACCCCCGGATCTTAGATCTCTAGCTTTGTTGTTACATAGAGCACTTAGGTTTTCTTCGATCTTTACCCTTTCCTTTGGATAAATCAAAGCTCGGTGGTGAATTTCATAGATTTGTGATTCAAGTTAATTAATAGCTTGACATCTAATTCTCACTGCAACATAGTCCCTTGAAAAAGTGATAATAAATTTATTCTTGGTAGACCCTTCATAGCCACCCTGGACGTTTTGGCCTCAATAATCCAACTCAAACTCAAATTCCATAACCTTCATGGAGAACCTGTCACAACCAATGATGACATTGAAGGATCTAAAAGGATATATCAAAAACTCTAGCAATACCAAAGAGAGAGCACAACCATGAAATCAATGTAACGTACTGTTGCGGTGAGAATAGGATATCAAATTATTAATTAATTTGAATCACAAATCTTTGATTCACAACCGGTCTTTGATTTATCCGAAGGAAAAGTTAAAGAAAGGAAAAACCTATTTTTGCATTGTAAACACAATGCGGGGAAAGATCTAGGATCAGGGGTTGGTTAAAAATAATTAAAATAAAATACGAAAATAATAATTAAATAATAAAAAAACTATTTTTGTTATATTTTTTTTTATGAAAATAGAAAAGTTAGAATAAAAATAAAAGAAGCAAAACAAAAAGTGAAGAAGGTGGGATTCGAACTCTCGACCTTTCACACTCACAACTCCTTACACACGGTCTCTTGCCAATTGTGCTATTTTATTCATTCAAAATAAAGTGGCACTAAAAACCCTGTAAACTAAAAGAGCGCGCCACATGATATTTTCTTGCAACAATCAAACAACTGCACAACCCGTTAGTGGTTAGTTTAAACGCAATGCAAAATGAAATGGGATGCAAGATGAAACGACTAATCTTAGGGCAAAATTTGTGGTATTACAGTTGCCCCTATTTAAATAGCTTCACCGGATGATTTGAGCGACAAAGGCTCGAGAAATCATGGTGGAGGGGTTTAAATATAGATAACCGAAATTTTTTCCCTTAGATGCAGTGATATGCAATGCTATGGACAAAACGGAAATAAACTATAATGCTGACAATGCCATGAATTTAGTATGGTGCGTATGATGGAATGGTAAATGCAAAGATGCAGACGACACGACGACACCGGGGACAGACGCGACGAACGAACCACACTGGGGAATACGACGCACTGGGGAATTCTAAAGGGATAGTCAACTGGTGCTAACACGACCAATTGTCACTTTTAGACAAGGGAAGGTAAGAACGAGATCCACAATGGAGATGGTACTGGTGAGACGGCCTCCACTGGGGAATATCTAAGAGTAATTATCAACAGGTTCAAGTGTGCCCGGATGATACTCTAGAGTAAAAGTAAAACTGGATCTGTACGACTGTAGGATCGATTAACAAGGTGCTGGAGCATTGAGCAAAGAATAACATCCGAGCTTCTGTAAACTTTCCCTCATGACAGGATTAAACGGAATTTTCAGGAATCCGTAGAAAATATACAGGGTAAAACCGGTTGTATGCCAAAATAAATGGACTTTAAGGGGAAACACCCTGACAAGCTTTCTCGAGAGAGAATTGCCACTTATCAATGGAAGGGACTTATATGCCAAACTGGATAAGCTCTCAAATAAAGAGATCGTCACTTATCTATGAATAATTGATGAAAAATTGACTGGTTGATGAGCTCCGCTGGTGGGATTGTCACTCATCTGGTAAATAACCCTCTTCATATCTAAGGTCGGCGCCTGGAATACGATTCAAATTCTTCTTTTACTAAAGGATAAACGAACTTCTTCATACTTCAAGATTTTGTACTCTCTTGAACATGATTCAGATCCTTCTTTTACTAAAAGATAAAATGAACTTCCTCATACTTCAAGATTTTGTACTCTCTTGAACATGATTCAGATCCTTCTTTTACTAAAGGATAAAATGAACTTCCTCATACTTCAAGATTTTGTACTCTCTTGAACATGATTCAGATCCTTCTTTTACTAAAGGATAAAATGAACTTCCTCATACTTCAAGATTTTGTACTCTCCTGAATATAATTCAGCTCCTTCTTTTACTAAAGGATAAAACGAACTTCTTCATACTTCAAGATTTTGTGCTCTCCTGAATATGCTTCAGTTCAAAACCTCCCCGTACTTCAACATGAAAAGGAAAATGGAAGCCCAGCTGCTTGATGGAGATGGCCATTTGCTTCAAGTCATAGCGAAGATAGGATAAGCTCCTCAGGCAAGAAATACCACTTTGATAGGCTTCTTAGGTGAGAATTGCTTGTAGAGGTGGTAACGGGTAATGTAAATTGTAATGAAGATTGTAGTGAAGGTTGTAATGAAAGAACAGTGTAAATTATAATGAAGGTTGTATTGAGCTCCTTGTACGAGAAGATCAATTGTAAAGTGTAATGGAAAGTTGTAATGAAAATTGTGATGAAAATTGTAATGAAAGTTGCAAGGTAAATTATAATGAAGGTGGTAACGAACGTTGTAAGGTAAATTGTAATGGAGTTTGTAATGAAAGTTGCAATGTAAATTGTAATGAAGGTTGTAATGAAATTTGTAAGGTAAATTGTAATGAAGGTTTTAATGAAGTAATGAACTCCTTGTACGAGAAGGTCAATTGTAGAGTGCAATGAAAAATTGTAATGAAAGTTGTAATGAAAGTGATCTAATGGTGATAGGCTTCTTTGGTGAGAACAGTCGCATACCGGTTGTTGTAAGATGTATTGTAATGTCGAACAAGACTCCACTAAGGAAATGAACTCAAATGGGGATTATCTTATCCTGTCATGGAAAGATAACAGAAATAACCATCGTCCACGAGGGTTGAACTCTGTGGGGAAACTTATAACAAACAAGTATTTTATGCTTAGGTTGATGATCTACTTGGAGAGAGCGGACAACCCAGTTACTCGGCGGTAACGACAAAGGATGACGACAAATAGCCAAACAATGTAGATGATAATGCGTATGCCAAAGCGTATACTAATGTGTATGAAAATGTCATGCAATGAGTATGCGATGCTTAGGCTCATGCATATGCTGACAAAACAGATGAGAGATGAGACATGAGATGAAATAAACATCTCGACAGGAGTACCCTAGCGACCTCTGCAACAGTACATCCATCGAGGTATAGGAAAAGTTGATGGTAGAATCATATCCTGTTTCAAAGTTATAACTTCCTTGGGGAGAAAATCTCATGACTTCCAAATGGGGGTATGACACGACTTCACTGGAGAGTACGATATCATGACTTCAACTGGGGATCCTTGATCTCCACATGGGGATAAGATGTCATGATTTCACGTGAGGGATTGCTATCATGAACCATAATCAGCCCAAAGAACTCTTAGGATCATAGACTTTCGGGGATAAAATAAATATCCACTGTATGGGGAAGGTGTGGAATTAGGCAGCTTCATAGAGATAACGTAACAACTTCTTGGGAATAATACCTCAGCTTCCTGGGGAAAGGTATGTCCAACTGGGGATAAAGTATATCAAATTTCCCTGCGGAGAGTTCATCGGACTTACTGGGGAGAAATCGACAGACATTCTTGAGGACAATATCTTGACTGCTTGGGGAGAACATGGCAATCTCCTGGGAAACATCCCTGAGGAAGGTAAGGTAACTTCACTTAGAAACATATGATTCCACTAAGAATGGGTCTTCCAGAACATATATCACTTGGAGGGTACCAGAGATGTCTCTGCAGTCTTGAGCGTCACTGGGATTTATCGGATGGCTCCCAAAAGTGTTGTCAGCTTAAAGTCTCGTTGGGGACTATCATTGGGAAAATGCTGGTAAGATCTCTGTTGTCTTGAAAATTATCGGCTCGGTCCAAAGGGTTGTCAGCTTATAGTCTCGCTGGGGACTGCGTCGGCTTAAAGTCTCTCTGGGGACTATGTCAATGGTGTAGATGTACTTCTGCAACGATGAGATTTACTAGGGAGAATGAAGACCGTCGGGAATAAAATCCATCGGGTGCATGAAGCATGTTGTAAAGCTAATTTTGATCTCAATGGACTTTATAGTAGTCGCCATTTTGAAAAATATCATGCCCTAGGGTACCTGCTTGAGAGAAACATGGAGTTCAATTTTCCCCACTGTTTCAAACTCTTGGAGAGATCTGTCAGATCTCGACATAACTGGCTTAGATCGACGGTGTCATGACTGAGTCTTCAAGAAGTAGCTCTCAAGAAAGTCAGGCTTGCATCAATAAACGACTTGGAAGCCAATTGCCCCTGCTTAGCAGGATCCTCAAGCTTTGATGTCGCCATCTATATGTAAGTTTCTAAGATATCAGGCAAAATCAACACACGTGAAATGCTAATTCTGAAACTATCAATGCAACGATATATTTGTCTTGAAATTTTTGTTTTTGTTTTGAAAAAGATATCGCAATAACTTGTGACTGAAATCACTAGTTAGGATATAAGTTTAATTTATAATGCCAACATGAATTTTTTAGCATAGCTCGTAGGAGTCAGGAAACGTTATCTCGTTGAGTATGCTTTCAAGAGAATTCCTACTTCAATTAGGTCTTTTAATGGTTGTATCGTGGCTTGGTGCACGGTTTAGGAAACAAAGGATAAAGGCTCAAAGTTATTTGTACCCACCCCTTTCTTCGTGATGTTCTCCAATCCTAATTCAATTAATCGGATACGAGCACTCGTATCTCAGTCGGATTTGATATGGTCGCGAACTTATCAAGGCTTTGGACATGGCAGTCACTCACCTATTTCTAATGGCGATTGGTCACCCAACTTTGTTCTTTATTAGGGATTCTTTATTGTAATCCCTTGTTTTTGTTATATTTTTTTTCATTCCCTAACTTTTGCCTGGGCGACGTCTTTTGGATTTTTGACTTTGGAGTCCAGAGGGATGCCCCGGTTTTGCCTAAGTCTCCTTCATAGATTTTGACTTAGCGAGTCATATATTGTTATTTATTTATTTTTTGAACGAGTCATATGGCTCTTTTGAAAGGCCTCTGATTGCCCCACTCCTTAGGTAATAGAGGGATAGTCATTGACTTCTAAACTTCCTAAGATGTTAAGGATAGAATGGTCCTCGAAGGTTCGCTCCTCCTTTTTTAGAGTCTGAGCGCTCAATCCATTTAACTGAAACACTACCCTACCCCAGGTTAAAGTAAAAAAAAATTTATTTATGTTTGGCAAAGAAAACTCCTACTTCAAGGCTAGAAGGGGTTAAAGAGGGATTACCATCCTTATATCTCCATCGTTTGGGATTTGAAACAATGCCTTACATCATCAGCAGGTTTCAATCAAGAGCATATGACAAGAGATTTGACGTTCTTGGTTCATCATCCTCCTCCCAATTCTCTATCAAGGCAAGAGATCGGGTAAAGTTGGCATTATAAGTTTATGGAAAAATATTTTTGGAGTGAAACGAATGGATTTATTCAAGACAAATATGCATTGCATTAATAATTCAAAATAAACGAGTTCATACATGATAATTATGCTTAAACAAAGAAAAGTACATATAAATAAACAAATACTTCCGGACAAGTCCTTCTAAATATTTTATGAAGTCTTGGTATTCAAAGTCGGCATGGTAGCAATGGTTTCCTCTGGCGAGGCCTCAATGATACGATCACGGCGAACCACCTTGCTTGCCCCAACTATACCTGTCAATGCTTCAATATCAGTCTTTGAATCTTCCTTCAGACTAACTTTCCCAGATTCTTGGTCGATTGGGGTCACATCATCTTGAGGACTGCTGAAATGAAGTGGACTAGGCTTCTGAATAAATACCGGCTTTGGCAGATTCACAGGAGAAGTAACTGGCTGAGATATGTTGAAAACCTTGAGAGGAGTCTTGATCTTTGGCGACGGATCATCGAAAGACAATATCTTTTGTTCCAACAAATCTTTGACAATGTTATTAAGTGCGTAGCAACTTTCCAAATCGTGACCGGGCGCCCCCTCATGAAATAAACAATGAGCGGCGGCGTTGTAGTTAGCAGGCAAATGATTGGGAGGTGGACCCACAACTCTAGTGGTAATCAAACCTTGTTGCACTAAGAGAGGGTACAACTCGGTAAAAGTTATCGGAATCGGAGGACAAGGCTTATACTCTCTCTTACTTGGACCATTCTGGCGAGGTGCTTGCTCCTTTGACGGTTGATTGGCAAAAGCATTGGGCGCTCGCTGACAGTTGATAGGAATTTGTGCAGACTAATAAACAGGAGGTTGTTGATAAACCGGATGCTGATAGATCGGAGTCGGTGGCACGGGCTGATATGTAGGAAATTGCTGACTGAAAGGAGGTGCAACAGTAGCTACATAGGGTTGTGGAGCATACTGAACTGGATAACCTTGAACATAATTCTGTTGAGGTTGCCAAGGTTGGTGAGGAGCTATCGAGCGATTTCTCAGACGTGTAGGTCCTTTATGGTGGTCAACGCTCGGAGTTTTGCACTTCGGAGGAGTAACTCGTCGAACTGGTTGAGCAATGGTAGGATGCACCAAACTGGGTTGAAGACCATGAGGAGGTATGTTCTCAACAGTAACAGCTGGGTGAGAACCCACAACAGCATGGGTGATCTTAGAAACAACGGTAGATTGACTATCCATCTTCACCTTAAGGGCTTGCAGCATCTCCATAATCTGCCCCACACTTCCTCGAAGATCTTCGAGTTCATGACTGACACGGGCGATCTCTTGGCTTTGTTCTTCCATCCTTTTCCGAGCTTGGGCTCTAGTGTTATACTGATGCGGAGGACCCAGGGTGACAAAAATGGCAGGCGAGAGAATCGAGAATAAGAAACCGGGAGACACATGTGATGCAAAAATATGATGCAAAAAATGCGAAACGCGAATGAAATGATTTCATGGAATTCAAATATTTATGAATATCACAGAATACCAAAAATTTATTTATTAATTTGAAAACGGAATACGAATAACATTCTTAGAAAAGTCTTGACGTAATAGCTAAATAAAAGCTAATAATGACCCTAAGGAAGCTTCCTGTTCTGCCCCTTGCTCTGCTATTCGGGCTAGGCCTTTTTGAGGATGAGCCTATCTTCAAAAGGTAAATCGAGAGTTAGAGGAAAATAAATCCTTCATCAAAACCAAGCAAGGGTACACTGGAAAAGTCTTCATAATTGTTGGTGATTAGTGTCCTTGATGTCGGATAACTTCAAGCATATGGCTTGAGCAACGGTCTTGTCCTTTAGGGTCTTTCTCCGAGAAAGGGAAATGAGTCTTATCCACCATAGACAACCCTACAAGCTGAGAATATTCTTCCAAAGTAGGTAATAAATCGGGATCGTAGAACTGTAGCAAAACCGAAAGACGTCCTTCGTTCACTTTAAATTCCAATAGCGATAACAACCTTCCATACCGGTTACAGAATCCTTCTCGATCTTGGACTAAAGATCCTAGCTTCCTTAGGTCATCTAGCTTAAGACTTTTAAAAGTATATCTCAAATTTTTCTTCTATTGTAATCCATAGTATCCTGCAATATCCATAAATAATGTTTGAATTCAATGAAGTGTAATGCAATGTGATGATTTTATTGATGCAATGCACATATATTCATAAGTCCTAGGTTAAAGGTATGTGCAAGGAGTTAGGGTCTACCCACCCCAATAAGGTATGTACTAAGGTTAGTTGTACCTGCAGAACAAGGTTCTAAGAAGTGCCCAAAGTCATTGGTCCATCCTTCGGATATTATCAACTTTCCGACTGACTCGGGGGTTTATAATATTCTCGAGAGAACCTCTTTTGAGTGTAGCATCGTGTAGCAACCATTGTAAGACTACTCCCACATAGTTCCCGCACTACGTCTTATATAAGGCCAAGGTGGTGTTAAGGTAACTACGGTCCTCAATATCATAGACTCTAATCAAAAACAGTAAAAGTTTTCACGACTAACTCGATCGATCGAACCGTTTTCGAAAGGGTCTCAACTGAGCGGTGATTCTCTAGTCAACTTGGTCAGGACTCACTCCCAGCAAGCCTCGTCGAATATCTCACCTTCCTATAATAAGGTCACTCAAGTCCGGGTTATGACTTATCTCACAATAACAGGGTACCCCCCAAGCAAGGCACAATAATAATATATACAAGAGAATAAATAATGAAAAATATCATACAATAAACAAAATAGGGATAACCCTTAAAAGTTATGGCGGTCCCCAGTGAAGTCGCCATTTTCTGTTGTGGTGGAAATATGATATCAAACTATTAATTAGTTTGAATCACAATTCTTGATTCACAACCGCTCTTTGATTTATCCGAAGGAAAAGGTCAAAAGAGGGAAAACCTATTTTTGCATCGTAAACACAATGCGGGGAGAGACCTAGGTAAGGGGTTGGTTAAGCTTAGGGAAGGTACTAGCACCCTAAACTTCTGTAGTACTTTACAGGAACCTTTTGTTTATTGTATGCCTTTTATTTTTATTTATTATCTGTTTTAGTATATATTGAGCTAAGGGATAGAGTGACCTAAAGACCTAAGGGTTAGTCCTAAGTTTACTCGGCAAGACGTCGCATCTTGTGCCTACATATCCTGGATAGGGAATGGAATCAGAGTAATCGTAGTTCCCCTTGAAAGGGAGGTTAGAAACTTCTTGACTGTGGTCAAGGTTTCAAGGGGAGTAAGCATTTCTTAAGGAAACGCTTACGTGAAGTCTTGAAACTCCTATTTCTATGTTTAAATGTTGAATTGAAATTAGGGTTAAAATTAGGGATTCCACGGCGGGAAACCTTAAACAGAGCACGACGACTCTTTGACCTAAAAGCTAGGGTAAAGGGTATTTTCGTCCATGGGGGGACGCCTAGGCTATTAGGGTTTTGGAAACGGTCAAGAATTAGGGTTAATGACTCGGCGGTCAACGGTTAAACCTAATTCCTTCGGAGGAGAAAATTAACGGTAAAACATGCAAACATGGAAAAATATTATATGGCAGAAATTAAAGTGCGGAAAGTAAAGAAAGCGTCGCGAAGATCACTCGCGTAAATTACAAACCCCAAAAAAAGGAAAATTAAATAAAACCGCGACCATGGCCTCGCGTAAATTGCATCCATGGACCAACATAAATTGAATAAACTAATCAGAATTTAAGTATAGTCTGAGGAGAAAAACAGAGAACATTTGTGAGAAGGGTTAGACAGAAATATGGCAAAAAATGGAACAGTTAGTATTGAAAGAAAGACAAACTGCAATTTGGAATTTTTATTATTGTTTTATTAGTTTTGAAAAAGGATTTTAGTTTTAATTTTGAAGAAAAGAATTTTAATCTTAGTTTAAAAAAGGTTTAGTTTAAGTTTTAAAATTTTGTTTTAGTTTTAAATTTTAACAAAACTCTAATTTTAATATTTTAGAAAAAAACAAAATTTAATTATTATTTTGTGAGGAAGAAAGTTTTAACTTTAATTTTTTTAAAAATGTTTATCAATTTTTTTAAAAAAAGCTTTATACTTAAAAAAAACAAAGTTTTAATTTGTATTTAAAAAAAAAGATTTTTATTTTATTATCTAAAAAAGTTTTTATTTTAGAAAAGCTTTTAAGAAAAAGTTTTTAATTTGTTTTATAAAAGTAGAACTTTCACTTATTTTTAAAAACAGAATTTTCAATTAAAAATAAATGTACTACTAAAACAACAAAAGGAAAAACAAAAATTGAGTTGGGTTATGGTTACTGCTGCATGCGGCGCCGCTGCCATTGTTGCCTGTTGAAGCTTTTTCTTCTTCTTTGCATGACCACGATCCCTTCTTCATTTCCTGCAAAAAAACATCAAAAGAAAATATCCCTTAGAAACAAGACTTACTCACCTTTCACGGGTTTGAAGTGGCTTTTTGATGACGAGAAAACGCATCGGTTATATCGCTAGATTTCATTGACTTTTATCGCGCATTCACCGTTTTAACACTCGATTCCTCGAGTTTTTCTTACTATTTTGCAGGTACATCGTTATGTGAGGCCAAATCATGAATTAAGAAGAAAAGAACAAAGAAACCACAAGAAATGAAGCAAGACAGAAGCCTGCATAAACTCTGCATAATTTGTTACGACCACGGTCGTTACAAGGGTGTCACGACCGTGACACCTTACTTTGGGCCATCACGACCGTGAGGAAGTAGTCACGACCGTGACACTTGAAATCATCAAACAACGAGCGTGAAGACCTTGTCACGCCCGTGACAAGGATATAACTTGATTTTGACTCAGACTACGTCAAGCCACCAGTGAAGCCCACTCCTCCTAGTAATTCTCCTCAAGGCAGCACGTGAGGAAGACTTCTCCCATTTTCTGCTGCCACTTTCCAACATTTTCTCAACCACTTAAGCAAAGCCCAAGAAGCAAAAGACCAAGGACCAGCCCATTGGAAGCTCTATAAATAGGACCAGCTCAGGAGAATTCAGGGACGGACTTCATTATCCAAATTTCCTGCGGAAGCTCTGCCGAATTACCTTACCACCAGAATTATTATTCCAGCACTATTTTATTTCCTGTCTTATTCTATTTGTATCCAAACCAACCGTGTAACAATTTCCAACATTAGGGGATTGTTATACTTTTATTTGTTTCCAGCCCTCAGCATTCGTTTTAATTTTTATTTCCGCCTACTCCAAGCCTTCCGGTCTGTGGAAGAAGGAGTCTACTCAGATATTTGTTAATCAGGTTTTTCAATTATTGCAATTTAATTTATTTATAATGTCTATTTATTTTTCTGCCATTAGTAAGTCAATAATTAACTCTGAGTCTGATTTAACCTCAATGAGTAGCTAAATACCTTAGGGCGGTATGTAGTTATAACTAACTTAACCGGTAAAATATAACCATGGGCTAAAATAATTAATCGCTTAACATTCTGGCTGATGCTTTTTAATTGAATTCGACCTTTTCGTTACGAGAGTAAGAAAAGGGTATTAGGTTGGGTCAAGACCACGAGAGTGTGAGATTTTAACCAGATAGCTAAAGCTAGGCATTTAAATTAAATACAGCGAGAGCGCTTTAAGATAAATTAGAATTATTTAGTTTCCAAAAATTACCTCTAAACACTTATGGGCTAGCGAGAGCAGGCATAGGGCTTTAGGGATAAGATCTGATTCAAGACCACGAGAGTGTGAGTTGAGGGTATTCAAACTAGTAATCTCTACCGAATAGATTAAGTGAACATCTTTATAAGCCTAGGTTAGATTGACCCACCTAAGTTAGTATAATTACATACCGACCGTCTTAGTATTATTTTATTAAAAACTTAAATTTAATTCCGCCTTTAATAGTCTTAGAAAACCAACAACAATCGTGACAACTATTCGCCTTAGCTAAACTAGAAGTTCATCTAGCACTAGGTAACGATAGAATCCCTGTGGATCGATAATCTTAAATATTACTTCGATAGGCTGTGCACTTGCAGTAAGATACCGCTAGACGCATAAGTAGACACGTCTGTAGCCCATCAAGTTTTTGGCACCGTTGCCGGGGATTCCTTAATTTAGTTACTAGTGCATTTAGGTAGCATTGTCTAGACTAAGGTATCAACTATTTAATTTAATCTAATCTCCGAGTGTATGCCACGTACTCGCTCCAAAAGCGAAGACTTGCAACCTCTAATCCCTGAATCGGAACGCTTCTTACACGTAAGAAGACGTATACTCGATTTCGAAAATAATTCCAACATTCCAGATCTTCAATTAGATCCGCCTGAACCAGTCGTAAAATCAGAAAACGCAGGAATGGCTGAAGAACAAACTCATCCACTCAAGTATTACGCTAATCCTTCGCAAGGTGAACCGCATTCAAGCATTGCAGCGCCGGCTATCAACCGAAACGATTTCGAACTAAAACCATCATTGATATCAGCCGTGCAACAAAACCAATTCGCCGGAAATCCTACCGAGGATCCGAATCTTCATCTTTCGATCTTTGTGCAATATGCAGATACCGTAAAAGCCAATGGAGTTACCCAAGAAGCTATTAGACTACGTTTATTTCCTTTTTCGCTTCGAGACAGAGCAAGAGCATGGCTTCAATCTCTGCCTTCGAACTCAGTAACTACATGGGAACAACTTAAGAAAGTTTTCTTGAACAGGTATTTTCCACCTAGCAAGACAGCTATGCTGAGAGCTCAGATCAACGGATTTAAGCAAAGAGAAAGTGAATCATTATTCGAAGCTTGGGAACGCTATAAGGATCTACTTAGACTTTGTCCACATCATGGATTAGTAGAATGGATGGTCATCCATACCTTCTATAATGGACTCTTGTACAATACAAGAATGACAATTGACGCTGCCGCGGGTGGTGCATTGATGGACAAAGAATATAGTGATGCCTATGCACTTATCGAAAGTATGGCTCAGAATCATTACCTTTGGGGAAGCGAGAGAGTCGCAACTGAGAAACCAACAAAGGGAGGTATGTACGAAGTAAGTAGTATGGACCAAGTCAATGCGAAGTTTGACCAACTAAGCCAAAAGATCGACAACTTGGCCATAACACCTGCAGCCACCGTGGCTGCAGTAACACCTAACTGTGAGTTATGTGGAGTCCCAGGGCACGAAGTCTCTGATTGTCAACTCTTGGCAGGAACTCCCACTGATCAAGTGAATTATGCTCAAGGAAACCCTTACTCAAACACATACAACCCAGGTTGGAAGAATCATCCGAATTTCTCCTATAAGAGTAACAATGCTTATTACGCACCAGGTCAAGCACCAGCTACATCACCAGGATATCAAAAGACTGCTCCTAATATCCCTAGAAAATCGAACCTTGAATTGATGATGGAAAGCTTTATAGCTAGCCAATCTCAGACAAACAAGGACTTCTTAAACCAAAACATTCACACTAGCGAGCAGATTAAACAATTAGTGAGCAAGGTAGATGCATTAGCTACACATAACAAAATGCTTTAAACTCAGATTTCACAAGTAGCTCAACAGCAAGCACCTACTGCTGCACCAGCTGGAGTATTCCCTGGACAACCTCAACCTAATCCGAAAGGACATGCTAACGCTGTAATATTAAGAAGTGGCAAGGAACTTGACGGACCTACCGATCCAAGACTTGACAATCCAGCCATGTACCAAAAACCGGATAAACCGACTGAAGTGGTGAATGATCCAGAAGAAAAGGAAGATGAAAGTCGAGAGGTAGTGGAGAAAGAACAACCTTATGTGCCTCCACCACCCTATAAACCACCAATTCCGTACCCTCAAAGATTAATAAGTTCCAAGACGACGGGTCAATTTAAGAAATTTGTCGAACTTCTGAAACAGTTGAATATTACTATTCCGTTTACAGAAGCAATTACCCAAATACCCTCGTATGCCAAGTTTCTAAAAGAAATCTTATCCAATAAGAAAAAGATAGAGGATAACGGAACAGTTACACTTACTGCCGAGTGTAGCGCCATAATTCAGAATAATATGCCTCCTAAGCTAAAAGATCCAGGAAGTTTCTCTATACCCTGTGTAATAGGAAAATTCGTCATTGACAAAGCTCTATGTGATTTAGGAGCCAGTATCAGTGTTATGCCCTTAACTATTTGCAAAAGGCTAGACATGGGAGACCTAAGACCAACTAAAATGTCCGTTCAACTAGCCGATCGCTCTGTTAAATATCCTGTAGGCATACTAGAAAACGTCCCAGTACGTATAGGACAATTCTACATTCCTACTGATTTTATAATCATGGACATCTCTGAAGACTCCACTACACCTATCATACTAGGAAGACCATTCTTAGCTACCGCCGGAGCTATAATAGACGTAAAAAGAGGAAAGCTAACCTTTGAAGTAGGTGAAGAGAAAGTTGAATTTGTTTTAACACAATTCTTACAATCACCAGCTATAGAGGATACATGCTATCTAATGGACGTAATTGACGAATGCGTAAGAGAAATGGAACTGGAGGAGACCACTTATTCTGAAATAATGAAAATTCAAATCCCTCCAATTCTCGAAGATGACAATTGGCAAAAACCGTATCAGGATGATAGTCTAAGCGAAAGTTTAGCACTTACACCGGATCCCATGCCAAGTAAAGATAAACCTACATTAGGATTAAAAACTTTACCTAATAACCTAAGGTACGAATTCTTAGACGTTGAATGTAAAAGACCAGTTATAGTAAATTCCAGTTTAGGGACTATAGAGACAAAGAAACTTTTAGATGTCTTGAAGAAATATCCAACTGCATTAGGATATAACATATCTGATCTCAAAGGAATATGTCCTTCAGTTTGCATGCATCGCATTCTGCTAGAAGAAGATTGCAGAACCTCCAGAGAAGCTCAAAGAAGAATAAACCCAACCCTTAGCACTGTAGTAAAGGAAGAAGTCAAGAAATTATTAGATGCCGGGATAATATACCCAATTTCTGATAGTGAATGGGTTAGTCCAATACATGTAGTGCCAAAGAAAGGAGGTATCACTGTTGTGAAAAATGCTCAAGGCGAATTGATATCGCAAAGAGTAGTGACGGGATATAGAGTGTGCATAGATTATCGTAAACTAAACAAAGCCACTCGAAAAGATCATTTCCCACTACCTTTCATAGATCAAATGTTAGAACGATTAGCCAAGCATTCTTACTTCTGTTACCTTGATGGTTACTCAGGATTTTTCCAAATCCCTATCCATCCTGATGATCAAGAGAAGACTACATTCACATGTCCTTATGGAACATTCGCTTATAGGCGAATGCCCTTTGGATTGTGCAACGCTCCTGCAACCTTTCAAAGATGTATGATGTCAATCTTCGCAGATTTTATAGACAACATCATGGAAGTGTTCATGGACGACTTCTCTGTATGCGGGCAAAGCTTTGAAGGATGTCTATCAAACTTAGAAATGGTGTTAGAAAGATGTGTAAAAGTGAATCTCGTGCTTAACTGGGAGAAATGTCATTTTATGGTCAACGAAGGAATAGTATTAGGTCATGTAATATCAGATAAGGGAATTGAAGTCGATAAAGCTAAGATTGAAGTAATAAAAGATCTTCAACCTCCTAAAACCGTTCGAGAAATACGAAGCTTTTTAGGACACGCCGGTTTTTACCGACGATTCATCAAAGATTTCTCGAAAATTACTAAACCTCTTACTGGTTTATTAACGAAAGACGCTGAGTTCATATTTAATGAAGATTGTCTTAAAGCATTCGAAACTCTAAAAACAGCCATCATCACCGCACCAATCATGCAACCCCCTGACTGGAGATTACCTTTTGAAATCATGTGCGATGCGAGTGACTATGCTGTGGGCGCAGTCCTGGGTCAGAGAAAAGAAAAGAAACTCCATGCGATTTACTATGCGAGTAGAACCTTGGATTCTGCCCAGATGAACTACGCCACTACAGAAAAAGAATTGCTAGCAGTTGTCTTTGCGCTTGACAAATTCCGCTCTTACCTAGTTGGAGCGAAAATAATCATTTACACAGACCACGCTGCTATCCGATATCTATTAACTAAGAAGGATGCTAAGCCAAGACTCCTAAGATGGATCTTACTCTTACAAGAGTTTGATCTGGAAATAAAAGATAAAAAAGGTACTGAAAACGTCGTAGCGGACCATTTATCTAGAATAGAAGGTATTAAACCCGAACAAGTGCCGATTAACGATGATTTTCCGTATGAACAGCTGATAGCACAAATGGGAAGCGACCTAGCGCAGTTAGATATAAATGAACCAGAACCCGTGGAAATAATACAGACAACTGGAGGACTGCCATGGTACGCTGACATTGTCAATTACCTAGCCGCAGGAGCTCTTCCACCATATCTAACCTATCAGCAGAAAAAGAAGTTCTTTCATAACCTGAAACAGTACTATTGGGATGAACCATTATTGTTCAAACGAGGACCAGATGGAATCTTTCGCCGATGTATTCCCGAAGAAGAAATAGAAGATGTCATTGCCCAATGTCATTCATCTCCTTATGGTGGACATGCGAGCACTTCCAAGACCTGTGCAAAAATCTTGCAAGCCGGCTTATACTGGCCTAATCTATGGAAGGATGTCCACATCGCTGTTATAAGTTGCGATCGGTGTCAACGCACCGGCAATATTTCAAGAAGAGATGAAATGCCCCAGAAGGGAATTTTGGAAGTGGAAATCTTCGACGTCTGGGGAATAGATTTCATGGGACCTTTCCCATCATCTTTCGGAAATAATTACATACTCGTAGCTGTTGATTATGTCTCGAAATGGATTGAAGCCATAGCTTCTCCTACAAACGATGCACGAGTAGTAATAAAGCTTTTCAAAAACATAATCTTTCCCAGATTTGGTGTACCTCGACTCGTCATAAGTGACGGTGGCTCACACTTCATTTCAAAATTTTTTGACAAATTACTATCTAAGTATGGAGTGAGGCACCGTGTGGCTACACCATATCACCCACAAACAAGTGGACAGGTCGAAGTCTCAAACCGAGAGATAAAACAAATCTTAGAAAAGACTGTCGCCACATCTCGGAAAGATTGGTCATCTAAACTTAATGAAGCTCTATGGGCTTATAGGACCGCTTACAAGACTCCCATAGGTACTACACCTTTCAAACTAGTTTATGGAAAATCTTGTCACCTCCCAGTAGAACTAGAACACAAGGCTTATTGGGCGATCAAAACTCTCAATATGAATTATAATGCTGTAGGAGAAAAGCGAATCCTAGACATTAACGAATTAGAAGAACTAAGGCTAGATGCATATGAAAATGCTAAGCTATATAAGGAAAGGACCAAGCGATGGCATGATAAACGCCTATCTAAGAAAGAATTCAGTGTGGGAGACGTTGTACTCCTCTTTAATTCAAGACTTAGGCTCTTTCCTGGAAAATTAAAGTCTAGATGGTCAGGACCCTTTGATATAACTAAAGTATTCCCAAGTGGAGCAATAGAAATCAAGGGTAGGAACAATGAACCATTCATTGTAAACGGACAGCGCCTAAAACATTATCATAAAGTTGAAAATAGAGACTATACGAATGATCTAAAACTTTTGAAATTGTCCGCTAATTCCCCTGATTAGTCTAAACCTCAGCGTTACGTCAGGCTTTTGACAATAAAAACAGCGCTTAGTGGGAGGCAACCCATTTACTTATTTACCTATTTTAAACTATTCTTTTCTTTTTGAGCATTTTTTAATTATCGTTACTACTATTTGTTTAAATTGTTTTGTTAGTTTTATTTTACATTACTATTATAGCCATTACATTTTAGCATTTCATTTTCTTATTTTTATCCTAAATCACTTTTTACAGATTTTCTAAAGTCTTTTCCACTGAATTGTTTCCACCGTATTTACACTGACTATGGCTAACCAACCTATTAACTATATGGAAACCAAATTTAGAGGTAGGAACCAAAGAATAAAGTTCGAAGAGTTATCACAGAGGCAAATGGATTTGACCCTGTACCCAAATGAAAAGACTATGGAAACCTTAGGTATACATGATAGTGTCATGTACCTGTTCAACCGACTCGGATGGGAGAATGCAATGATCCAGCACAAGTTTGCGACTTACCGAGAGCTCACCCTTGAGTTCCTTAGTTCCCTACTTTACCTACCTGAGCGCGGTTTTGGTTCTAGGAAAGGATTCATTAGTTTCCGCCTATTTGGAATAGAATACGACTTTAACCATAAAGAACTAGCTGACCTGTTAGGATTCCCTAGTGGACCTTTTGCCTTTACTACCACACAGGTAGAATTGATGGATGTGGAGCTAGATTTCTTTTGGGGAACTCTGACCGGAAACTACCACCCTGAACCAAATGACATGAACAATGATGAGATCCATAACCCTGCTCTTCGTTATTTCCACAAATTCCTCGCCCATACCTTCTTTGGAAAAGAAGAAAACATTACCGGAGTCTCTAAGGATGAATTATTTATTATGTCATGTTTTAATACCGGACAGTGTGTTAATGGTGTCCCTTTCATGATGCAAACCTTCACCCGCATCCAAGATGAACCTGAATTACCTATAGTGGTAGGAGGTCTTGTAACCATGATTGCTGATGCCTTAGGACTTAGGTACCAACTGGACAGGTGCACCCGTCTGGGAACCGTACGCCTGATGAATCTTAAATTCTGCTTCAATAGACATATCATAAGGAATTTAGGACGCCCACCTTTTGAGTACCTGATCCGGAACACAGTAGTCACCCTGTTCACACTGCCCAATCATGCAAAAGTAAGTGTTCATAATAAGGATAATTGGCTTTATGAGTTAAACCCACCTGATTATCCAGCCACTCCCGAAACACCTCAGTCTCACAGGATAACAGATGATATCATGACCGCTGTTGAAACTGACCCCGAGACACCTCCTGGATACCATGACATTGACCCAACTAACAAAGTTCATGAAACCCCTGGAGCGAATCACGGAGAGTACGCTAACAACTTGCAGAACATCATGCACACTCTCAATGCCTATCAAACTGACATTAATCTATTCAGAGAAGACATTAAGAGTATGCGATTGGACATCGTGGGATTGACTGACATGGCCTGCGAACAATTCTATCATCTGGACTCCGCCATCGAAGACCTGAAGAAACGCCTTTGAACCGGCTATCAGTGATTTAGTTTATTAATTCTTTTCTCATTAATTTTTATCATTATTTTCATTTCCAGTTAAATTTATCTTTCGCAACGATTTCATAACATAATTTGAGTTTATGTAATTTCAGTTTTTCTTTATGCCAAGCACTTTTTATTTCAATTAATTCTTCATTTTAGCAGCTTAAATAATTTTTCTATTTCTTTTCTATACACTGTGTGACCATATACTGTATGACTGCACTATTTTATCTTAGGCTCGTATACTACTGTGTTGCAATTGCTATATACTATGGTGTGTGTTAATATAAGTGCCACTAAATAAAATAAATTATTATTAATTTAAAAATAACGTGAGACAATGTGCTTTTCTGGGAATTATCCAGCACCACACAGCCTCACGGTCGTCACGCCCCACTTACGATCGTGACGTGCTCATTTAGCGTGTCACGACCGTCACGCCTATGTCACGACCGTGACGACCTCTATTACAGAGATCGTGAGAAACAGAACTGTTTCTCATCGTGTCCACTCTCCTTCTCCATCCATAGCCAACCCAACACAATACCCACTCATTCCAAAACCGCCATAACCTCTCCACTACCCCATTAATCCACCATTACCATAAACCAATTCATTTCAACTATCCCGTATTTAAACCCAATCATCAACCTCCCTCATTCTACCACTCTTCTCCCAAAAACCTCACAAAATCCTTCCACCCTCACTCTTTACTCTTGCATGTTATGGATTCCATCATTTTCAGAGAAGGAGAAGCCGGAGAAACCCAGCGAGACCGTTTCGTCCGTTTCCAGAACCGCGGTCTGCAACCCACCCGGTACATTTCCACCGACTGTCTGCAAGAACTCGGTATGCTGTCCAGCGTTCAAAGCCTACTGCAGAAGGTCGGCCTGTGGGACCTCTGTCGCCAGCCACAGCCTACTTTCGAACTTCTGACGCTTGAGTTCCTCAGCTCTTACAGCTACATCACCTCTCATGGTTCTCAGAGTCAGCTTACCGGCATCGTAACATTCAGACTGCTTGGCCGGGAGTTCAACCTCACACAAACCAGGATTGCCGAGCTGTTAGGTTTCGAGCACGGCACCGAAGCCCACCGTCGCGTGCCCGACAACTTCAGTGAACAAGCATTCACACTGTGGCACGACCTTACCAACACCCGTGCGACCACCTTCCAGAGCCTCAACGCCACACACATCCACAACCCGGCTATCCGCTACTTCCACCGGGTCCTCTGCAACACAATCTTTGCTAGAGAGAGCAACCACAAGCTCAACTCAAAGGAGCTTCTGTTTTTATACTGTGCCCTTCATGACGAGCCAATCAACGCTGCCCCCTTTATGCTCTACCACATCCAGGCCATCGCGCACCGAGGCTCATCCCCGTTCTTCATTGGCGGCATTGCCACCACCCTCGCCATT
The DNA here is from genome assembly GCA_963859935.3 of Lathyrus sativus. Taxonomy (NCBI): domain Eukaryota; kingdom Viridiplantae; phylum Streptophyta; class Magnoliopsida; order Fabales; family Fabaceae; genus Lathyrus; species Lathyrus sativus. The sequence continues at coordinate 943,007,665 of OZ012735.1, forward strand.
CAGCTGGGGCTTGGTGACGCGCTCGCTGATCTGCCGCACCTCGCCGCCGATTTCCTGACCATGAGCTACTGCCGGTCCGCCCACCTGATCGCGCAGCGAGAGGATGGCAGATACAGTCCTGTTGTCAATGGCACCGTTTTCCACCACATCACTCTGTCGTCCCACACACGCATCGACCCAGCAAACAGAGCCAACTGGCTCTTTGCCTTACCAGCTGCTGCGGATCACGCCCCAGTACATGATGATCAGCCAGACGCCCTAGTGGACGAGATGCAGGACGCCATGGATGCCGCCGAGCATGTCCAGGACATCCCCGAGACTTCCACCCGACAGCAGGCGGCTCCCGCCGCCACACTTGAGGACGTCCTACTTGCGATTCACCAGCAGAACCTGATGAACGCAGCACTAGAGCGTCAGCAGAAGGCACAGTACGACGCTCTGCTCGGCACCATTGCTGCCAACCATGCGGCCACTAATGAGCGGTTTGGAGAACTTTTCGGCGAGCTCGAGGCGCTCCGCATCAGCATTACTGCTACCTCCGGCACCGGCTCTGATCCCGACGCGACTCCCTCCAGACGCCGCTCTCGCACCAGAGGCCGAGCCCGCGATCACCAGCAGCAGTAGTTTGCTTTTATGTTGTTTTTCATTTTTAGTCTTGTACTGTATTTGTACCGCAATTATATCACGACATTGAGGACAATGTCTGATATAGTGTGGGAGAGGTACTTTTCATTTCAGTGTACTTTCAATTCTGTTGTATCCCTTTTAGCAAATCAATGAAATGAGCAAATCTGTGCGTTATTTTCTTTAATATCGAGCTTTCCCCGATTATTAAGCCATACTAGAAAAATCCTTAAATTACTCGCATTACCTGACTTACCACCGAATGGTTCGTAATTACGAAGCCGGGAACGATTAAACAAGACCAATACAATCTTGACATCTTCGACCCCCTGCTTAAGAAATTCCATCCCGATCACCATTGCGAGTGCACCTTTAGTTTCAGTTCAAAAGTAACCCCCAGTAGTTTATACTAGCAGTCAGCACCGTCTAAACACAAACCACGTGGGGAGCCGATGAATATAAGCGTTTGATACCTAATCAATAATGATCCTTCGTATCTCAATGCAAAATGAAAAGAGATTGCACCAAAGTACACGGTCGCAGATAAGAAACGAGAAATATGAGAAGGACTCCGTTCCGGGTTGGTTCAGAGGTACTGGTTCTGAACTCGGTAGGGCGTGCTACGGCTCGATCCCCCACAACCTCCGCATCAGATAAAACATGAAGGGCTTACCACACTCGTGTACCAGACCCCGTGCTAAAAAAGGATCAAAATCGCTAACCGGCTACTCCACTACGTGCGTGCGAAGGCAAAGGGCTTAATGTGACTGCGCTAGAACGAAACCGGGTGAACTAAGATCGAAAAACTCTAGGTGAAATCGTAATGTGATTGCCGATTGTTTCGCTTGACGGGAAGTCGACGACATAGCCTGTTGCTTATGTCATTAGTGTATCGGTAGTGTTCTATCAAAGTACCGGACTATCCGACGAAACGATCCAACGGACGGTTTGCTATGAGTATGCGCGAATAAAATCTTGTCCGCCGATTTTCAACCGACTATTTGCTTGAGGACAAGCAAAGGTTTAAGTTTGGGGAAGTTTGATGACGAGAAAATGCATCGGTTATATCGCTAGATTTCATTGACTTTTATCGCGCATTCACCGTTTTAACACTCGATTCCTCGAGTTTTTCTTACTATTTTGCAGGTACATCGCTATGTGAGGCCAAATCATGAATTAAGAAGAAAAGAACAAAGAAACCACAAGAAATGAAGCAAGACAGAAGCCTGCATAAACTCTGCATAATTTGTTACGACCACGGTCGTTACAAGGGTGTCACGACCGTGACACCTTACTTTGGGCCATCACGACCGTGAGGAAGTAGTCACGACCGTGACACTTGAAATCATCAAACAACGAGCGTGAAGACCTTGTCACGCCCGTGACAAGGATATAACTTGATTTTGACTCAGACTACGTCAAGCCACCAGTGAAGCCCACTCCTCCTAGTAATTCTCCTCAAGGCAGCACGTGAGGAAGACTTCTCCCATTTTCTGCTGCCACTTTCCAACATTTTCTCAACCACTTCAGCAAAGCCCAAGAAGCAAAAGACCAAGGACCAGCCCATTGGAAGCTCTATAAATAGGACCAGCTCAGGAGAATTCAGGGACGGACTTCATTATCCAAATTTCCTGCGGAAGCTCTGCCGAATTACCTTACCACCAGAATTATTATTCCAGCACTATTTTATTTCCTGTCTTATTCTATTTGTATCCAAACCAACCGTGTAACAATTTCCAACATTAGGGGATTGTTATACTTTTATTTGTTTCCAGCCCTCAGCATTCGTTTTAATTTTTATTTCCGCCTACTCCAAGCCTTCCGGTCTGTGGAAGAAGGAGTCTACTCAGATATTTGTTAATCTGGTTTTTCAATTATTGCAATTTAATTTATTTATAATGTCTATTTATTTTTCTGCCATTAGTAAGTCAATAATTAACTCTGAGTCTGATTTAACCTCAATGAGTAGCTAAATACCTTAGGGCGGTATGTAGTTATAACTAACTTAACCGGTAAAATATAACCATGGGCTAAAATAATTAATCGCTTAACATTCTGGCTGATGCTTTTTAATTGAATTCGACCTTTTCGTTACGAGAGTAAGAAAAGGGTATTAGGTTGGGTCAAGACCACGAGAGTGTGAGATTTTAACCAGATAGCTAAAGCTAGGCATTTAAATTAAATACAGCGAGAGCGCTTTAAGATAAATTAGAATTATTTAGTTTCCAAAAATTACCTCTAAACACGTATGGGCTAGCGAGAGCAGGCATAGGGCTTTAGGGATAAGATCTGATTCAAGACCACGAGAGTGTGAGTTGAGGGTATTCAAACTAGTAATCTCTACCGAATAGATTAAGTGAACATCTTTATAAGCCTAGGTTAGATTGACCCACCTAAGTTAGTATAATTACATACCGACCGTCTTAGTATTATTTTATTAAAAACTTAAATTTAATTCCGCCTTTAATAGTCTTAGAAAACCAACAACAATCGTGACAACTATTCGCCTTAGCTAAACTAGAAGTTCATCTAGCACTAGGTAACGATAGAATCCCTGTGGATCGATAATCTTAAATATTACTTCGATAGGCTGTGCACTTGCAGTAAGATACCGCTAGACGCATAAGTAGACACGTCTGTAGCCCATCACTTTTCTACGATGGAGTTCGTTGATGATGAACGATGATGGTTTTTTTCAAAAATCTCTCCTCTTCTGATAAGTCATGAGAACGGCCGCCGTTTTTCTCTTTTGTCTCCTTCCCCCTTTTCTCAAATACCATTATGTTTATATAGGTAACAAATTAGGGTTAACTCTAACCTAATGCCCACTTTAAAGCTCAACTTAAATAATTAGTTAAAACTAAATAAAATTTAAACAATTTAAAATAAACTTAAAATTCTATTTATTTATACTAAACATTAAAAATATTATAAAAAGAATAAAATATTTATGATTTTTGGATGTTTTTATGAATAATATGGAAAAAAGTGAAAAAATAATATTTTTTTAAAAATAATTTAAATAAAATACGAAAATAATAATTAAATAATAAAAAACTATTTTTGTTATTTTTTTTATGAAAATAGAAAAGTTAGAATAAAAATAAAAGAAGCAAAACAAAAAGTGAAGAAGGTGAGATTCGAACTCTCGACCTTTCACACTCACAACTCCTTACACACACGGTCTCTTGCCAATTGTGCTATTTTATTCATTCAAAATAAAGTGGCACTAGAAACCCTGTAAACTAAAAGAGCGCGTCACATGATATTTTCTTGCAACAATCAAACAACTGCACAACTCGTTAGTGGTTAGTTTAAATGCAATGCAAAATAAAATGGGATGCAAGATGAAACGACTAATCTTAGGGCAAAATTTGGGGTATTACACCAATGTTAGTTGTTCAAAGTTGGCATTAATCTCTCCCAAGCTTGCTAGCCATTCCATGCCTAAAACCACATCCACGCCTCTGAGGCCAAACAAGAAGAATTGTTGTTGTACTTGTACTTCTTGCACTTTCAAGGGAACCTTTCGGCATACTCCCTTACATTTGATTTTGTGACTATCTCCGACTTCTGCAACATATGATGGGGTGTCTTCCACCTCTAATTGTAATTTTTCCACCATTTCCTTCGAAATGAAGTTGTGGGTGGCGCCACAGTCTCTCAATACTATGACTTTGTTATCATTAATGCTTCCCTAAACCTTCAAGGATTGGCGAGAAGTAAATCTCACAATACTATTCATGGATAATTGAGGCGTTTCTCTAAATTCTGGTTCGGGCTCCTCTTCGGAGTTTTCAACATCATCTTCATCTGTTACTAACATTATCCGAAGTTTTTTATTTCTACATACATGAGAAGTGCTCCATTTTTCTTTGCAACGAAAACATTCTCCTTTCTTTCTCTTCTCTTGAAGTTCTACTACGGTTAATTGTTGAAATCCTCTGAGTTGGTTGCTGTTTTCTGGTTTGTTCACGGATACACTGCCCGCAAAAGAATTAGAAGGGCCATTACTTTTTCCCCCACCTTTCTGACTAACACCATAAGTAATAGTCTTCGAATAGGATGAACTTCGATACGAGTTGTTGAATTTTGAAATTGAGTTAGAAGGCGCATTCGGTCCCCCTTTCCAAATTGCTCTATTTTTTTGTTCAATCATTAATGCTTTCTTAACCATGATTGAAAAAAGTGGGTGGTTTGTAGAGTTTAACTTCTGCCCCAATGTCTTCCTTCAGCCCGTTCACAAAAATGTCCTTTAAATGTTCTTCATCGACATTTTTCAGCATGCCTGCAAACTTTTCGAATTGTTCAACATACTCTTCCACCGTTTCTTCTTGTTTAAGTGCAAGGAGGGAAGCAAAAGGGTTAAGAGTGGCTAAAGTTTGGAACCCTTCAATAATGGCAAGTTTGAAATCTTCCCATCCAATATCAGAATTGCAATTCTCCCATCATTGGAACCAAGATAGCGCCTTTCCCTCTAGAGCCACCACAACTGCCTGAATTTTCTCTTCTTTTAGGATGTCTCTCATTTGAAAGTAGCGCTCCAATTTATTTATCCACCCATAAGCTTCGGATTCTCCGTCGTATATGGGGATTGCCAATTTTCTCCATCGTTCTGTTTTTCTTTCTCCGGTGTGGACCTTGGTTGAATGTTCTCCATTGATGGAACCTTTGGGTGTGCCATCTTCTAACCACTTGGATAAATTTTCCACCATGGCTTCTAGGCGTGCAAAGCATGTTTCGAAATGTTTCCATTCTGCATCTCGATTTTGTCGGTCCGCCATCAACATTTCCAAAATTCTCTCCATTGTGTCTATATTTTCGGGATTAGATCGAGTTGTCACCATAATTGGAAGTAAAGCACCTGTAAGGTGCTCTGATACCAAATTGATAAGAACACAAGAATTGAACAGAAATGAAAAGGATGAAAATAAAAATTTATATAGATAATTTTGGAATATTACAACTCAGGTTTTCGAGAGCCTGTCTCTCCTAATTCAAATTCTTCCTAATTTTCCATAATGCTTTCCTAATTCTGGTTTGCTTCTATTTATACTGTATTTAACATCTGTTCCTAATTGGTACAATTAATCTGAAGAGTTGTGACTGTTAGATTTGATGTTGTTTGGTTCCAAGGGCTGCATCCTTTTGGATGGGCGTGTCTATTCACCAAGGGTCACGTCCCCTGATTCGCATCTCTTGATCCTGCACTCCTTGGACATTGCTGCCTGCGGGTGTAAAACTTAGTGATGGATGGCCTAGGCATATCATGTGCTAGAGACTAATTGAAGTGTCACACCTTTAAATTGTTATAAAAGACCCTTACGAACATCTATTGGTTTAGATCAACGATCTTGATAGTTTCTTCATTGAAGTGCACAATGAAGGTAGGAAAAACACTTAGAAAAGGGGGGTTGGATAAGGGTTTTAAAACAATTAGGATGATAGAAAAATAACAAGGTATTTTTATCCTGGTTTATTTGAACTCAAACTACTCCAGTCCATCCTACCCAGGTGATTTGCCTTTCTCAACAAGGACTTAATCTACTAAATCAAACTTATTACAGTGTTCACCACTAAGACAACTGTCTTAGTCTTCTCAAGAAGGGGGATGTTCAGACAAATCCTTTTTGTCTGAATTCCTGTGTCGAGCACAAATGAGGAAAGAGCCGTTTGGATAAGGACAAGAAATATGCCAACGGATCTTTATTTGAACAACATCTTCTTCAACAACTTTGGAACGTCTTGCATCACATCTTCTAATGATGTTCCTAGTTCTTCATATTATAGTTACTCTATCAGAGTGTTGCAGCAAAGTGCTTTAGTGTGAAATTCTTTATCATAGCAGACTTGCTTATCAGAGCCTCTGTACTTGTAGCGTTGAGTACTTTCAGAGTCTTCTGATTCTTTACATATGCCTTTACGCTCAGAGTCTTCTGCAGCTTTACATATGTAGCTTTACTTAAATTCTTTTCAGCTTCGCTAGTCACTGTAGCATATCAGAGTCTTCTGATGTGTTGCTTCTGACGCTCAGAGCTTTATCGTTCTGTGGTATTCAGATGCATTCTTGCTTCCAAAATAATATTAACTTTCATATCTGAAACAAATAAATACTTGAACAGAATTAGAGTATATATTTCTTTTATACAAAATTTCATTAATGTTATCATCAAAATAATGAGATATATTAAACACCAATTTGTGTTCTAACAAACTCCCCCTTTTTGATGATGACAAAAACTATGGGAAATTTTGTTTAAACAGAAAAAAATATTACTCCCCCTGAGAATATTAATCTCCCCCTGAATTGAATACTTATGGAAATAATAAATACTTCCCTTTCAGTTCTTGTATTCTTTTCAGCGTCAGAGCATAGTTGTAGATTCTCAGACTTTAGTTCAGAGTTAATTCTTAGAGTTTTATCAGATGAAAATTATTAGCTCTGAAACACTCGAAAAATATGATTAGATAAGATATATCATGTATGAGTTGCCTTTTGGTATCTGTTTATGTGAATTATCAAAATTATCATTTTCTCCCCCTTTTTGTCATATCAAAAAGAATTATCTGATTAAGAAAAACTTTAAGACAGAAAAAAAATAACAGAGGAAAATAATAAATCATAAGATAGATTCTGATGGAAAAACATAACATTCACAGAAGCATTGATAATAAAAATCTAAAAACCAGAAACAGATAGACAGATAACACATAAGTGCACAAACAATAAAGAAACTAAGATGCAGAACGGGAAGCCAAAATCCTCAGAAGATTCGTTATCTTAGATGTGGATTATTCTTGCTTCACCATCCAAGTCTTGATTTCTTCAGTGGTCTTCTCTTGCTTAACCATCCATGATCTTATTTCAGAGTTTCTAGCCTCCAGCTGAGCAAACTTAGCATTCAGATCACCATCTTCTTTCTTCACTTCAGATGACCCAGGAGCAGATGCAGTGTGAACAACCAAAGAAGCAGATGCAGTCTGTGCAATCATATCAGAAGGTTGAGCAGAGTTAAGAGTTTCTTCTGGAATGACTTCTTCAGGCTTAGACACTTCACCAGTCTCAGAAGCAGCCAAGTCTTTAGAAGGAATACACACATCCTTTGCATGTGTGTTTTCCAGAAGCAAAGTTGGAGTTGTGCGAACTCTCAGAAGAGTGTGTCTGACAGCTTCAACGAATCTGACCTTTGCATCATCAGAGAAAATCTCTTGAAGATTTGAAGCTATAGAGTTGAATCTGGATCTGAATCTCTTCCAGATAGCTTCAGAATCATCAGGATTCAAACTTGAAAGACACTCCTTTTTTACAGAAGATAACCACATTTTTATTTCTTTATCAAAACCAGCAAACAGTGTATAACATCAAGCCTAGGTTTGAGTTTCAGATAGGCTTCTAAGGGTGATGTTTTAGGGGTAGCAGAGGTTGAAGCTATGGAATAGGAAGGAATAATAATAACAGGTGGATAAGATGAAGAAAGAATATGGACAGATGAAGTATAAGCAGTCTTAGGTTCATATGGGGTTGGTTCAGATGAGAAAGTATCATCCTCAGGGTCAGATGGGATAGAAACAAACAGTTTGAGAAAAGAAGAGATGACATCTGATCTATCAGAATCAGTGAAATCAGATGAATCAGAAGATTCAGATGATCCAGATGGAACTGGAAAGACAGTCGTCAGAGGTTGGAGATCAAGAACAACAGGTTCAGGATCAGAGGGGTGAGGTTCTAATGGATATGGTTCAGATGTTTGATTTTCAGATGAGGGATGTTCAGAAGGTTGGTTTATAGAAGGATTTGGTTCAGGTGTTTGTGGAATAGAAGAAGGGGTGTTATTAGAAGTAGTTTTCTGATGGATGTTGAAAGAAGGTGTGAATGGTACAGAAGTTGTGTGTTCAGATGATTTTGGTTGTTGAGATTCAGAAGTTTGATGTTGTGGAGGTTCAGAGTGTAGTTGTTGAGATTTTTGTGGTTTAGAAGATATGGGTTCAGAGTTGTGAGGAGGAGAAGGTGTTGGAATAGGGTCATAAGGAGGAGGAAGTTCAGAAGTGGGTGTTATTGTTGCTTGTTCTGAAATAGAAGATAAATGTACAGAAGGGTTACCTTTATGCTTCTTGAAGCGTTTTGGCTTTGCAGAAGATGCTTTGCCAGAAGCTTTCCTCTTGGGCTTCGAAGATCCTTCCTCTGAGACCTTCCTTCTCTTTCTCTGTCTATCTCCATAGAAGTCTGGACCTGGTTCATTTGCTCTTTTGATTAGATCTGGTGGTAAGGGGGTTCCCTCTGCTAAGCAATCAGCAATGTATTGCAGAACAATTTCCCTTGGTTCTTCAGCGTGAACATAGGGAAATCATCTAAAGGAATTCTCCTCTAGCTTACTTCTTCAGTGTTGATCTGAACTGGTGCAGAAGTAAGTTCTTCCACTATCCTCATCCTCTGGAGAATCTTTCCATTCAGAGGCTTTCCAATAATTGAAGCTAACTCTTCTGTCTGACCAGCTTCTGTCAGATGAGCCACTAATCCATTCTCAGTCAGAATATCTGAGATCAGTCTTCCTATAGGGATCCAGTTTCTGATCTTTTGGTGCTTAGTTCTGACTTCTTCTCTGGATTGTTTCACATGACTCCACAGATGAGTGAAAAGTAAGTGGAGATCCACCTTGATGCCTTTACCCAGACAATACATGAAATACATCTGATCTGAGTTGATGTAGTCAGGGGAATTAGTGGATTTTCTGTGATGTATGCAGCCTAAGAAGATCTTAGCCCAAATCTTGTAATGAACCTTTAAATCCTTGATTTTGCTTTAAAGTTCCCCAGAAGTGAAAACTTCACTGTAAATCTCAGCCATTTCAATATGACTTGCTGGCAGATGAGTAACACCATTTGTTTTTTGATATCCTATCAACTTGCGAATCAGATTTTCAGTGATGATAATCTCTTTACCCAGAACTGAAGAAACGATGAACTTAGGGTAAACGGTTGCATGGATCCAAAATTCTTTAACCAAACAAGGATAAACTGGACCTATCAGTCTATCAAAATACTTTGTCCATCCTTGTGATGACACGGTTGGGCGTAAATCAAATCCATTTGCAACAATACTTTCAAAATCTATCAAGAACTCACATAGAACTTCCAGTTCATCAACAGGTGTGAGAAGAGTTCTTACAGGTTCTTTGAACGGAGTAGGACCCATGGTAGAAGAAGAAACCGCAGCCATTGTTGATTTAAACTGTTGAGAGGTTGAAGATGAAGTTGCCATTGTTGATGAGGTTAGATAACGAGATCTTCTTTGAGATTTGGGTTTGGGAGAGAGAAAGAAGCAATGAAGCAAGCAAAAATGCATATAAGTGAGAGAGAGAGAGAGAGAGAGAGAGAGAGAGAGAGAGAGAGTGAAAAGTGTGAGAAGTGTTGTGTTGTGGAATATATAGAGGCAAAAATTAGGGCATACATTCACGTGTTCAGCATTTAATTCAATTAATTTAAAACAAAAAGTCACATAAAAAAGAATAATGATTTAAAAGCATTAAATGATACTGACAAGCGTGGGGAGGAAAATGAGAAAATGAGAATTCAAACAGTACCTCAAAACGGCGTCTCATTGTTTACACTCCACCTTTTCAGATTTCATGTGACACGTGTTTGATGTTGATGTGCCTCTGAATCTCTTTAGAATAAGAAACGTTAATCAATGCTCAGATCTTCTGAGGCTTGTTAGTTCAGAGTTTCACAAAAAAAAATAACGAACGAAAAGAAATGATCAGATGAGACACTTCAGAATATAGACATTAATCAATTTTGCATCTGAATAAATTTGCTTCTGAATAATAGTTTTATTCTGGACAAAAATCTATACTAATATTCTTCAGAATAAATTTAAACCTATCTTCAGCAAGGGGTTTTATGAAGATATCAGCCCATTCATGGTCTGTATCAACAAAATTTAGACTTATAATTCCCTTCTGAACATAGTCTCTGATGAAATGATGTTTAATTTCTATATGCTTTGTCTTAGAATGTAAAATAGGGTTTTTAGATAGGCAAATAACAGAACTATTATCACAGAAGATAGAAATGTTACTCTCATGTATCTGATAATCTTCTAGTTGACTTTTCATCCAGAGCATCTATGTGCTACAACCAGCAGCAGTAATATATTCTGCTTCTGTTGTTGAAAGAGCTATTTTGGGTTGCTTCTTGTTGAACCATGAGATCAGATGACTTCCCAGAAACTGACAGCTTCCAGAAGTACTTTTATGTTCTATTTTGTCTCCAGCATCACAAAATCCAACTAATCTGTATTCATTAGATCTTCTGTAACACAAACCCATGTTAGTAGTACCTTTCAGATACCTCAGAATCCTCTTAACAGCCGTTAAGTGAGATTCTCTAGGATCTGATTGGAATCTAGCATATAGACAAACACTAAAAAGGATATCAGGTCTAGAAGCAGTCAAGTACAGAAGAGAACCAATCATACCTCTATAGAGCTTCTTGTCTACCTTTTTACTTACCTCTTCTTTACCTAGAGTGTTTGTTGGATGCATTGGAGTCTTTGCTAGCTTACTTTCTGTCATGTTGAAATTCTTCAGAAGCTCCTTTACATACTTTGTCTGATGTATATAGGTGCCTTCTGGAGTTTAATTCACTTGAATTCCCAAAAAGAATCTGATTTCTCCCATCATGCTCATTTCAAATTATGCCTGCATAGATTGATCAAACTCCTTTCCAAGCGTAATATTGGTAGTTCCAAAAATAATGTCATCAACATAAATCTGACAGATTAAAATGTCTTTCTTAATTGATTTATGGAAGAGAGTAGTATCAACTTTTCCTCTGATAAAATTCTTTTTCAGAATGAAATTACTCAGCCTCTCATACCAAGCTCTGGGAGCTTGTTTTAAGCCATAGAGTGATTTCTTCAGTTTAAAAACATGTTCTGGAAATTTTTCATTTTCAAAACCAAGGGGTTGATGAACATAAACTTCCTCTTCTATGAAGCCATTTAAGAAATCACTTTTAACATCCATCTGATACAGAGTGATGTTATTCTGTGAAGCAAAAGAAATAAGTAAACGAATAGATTCTAACCTTGCCACAAAATCATATGTCTCTGTGTAATCTATACCTTCTTGCTGACTATATCCTTGAGCAACCAGCCTAGCCTTGTTTCTGATAACTTCTCCATGCCCGTTCAACTTGTTTCTGAAAACCCATTTTGTTCCAATGATATTGAATCCTTTTGGTCTTGGAACCAGATCCCAAACATCATTCCTTGTGAATTGGTTAAGCTCATCTTGAATAGCAAGTATCCAATCATTATCTTTCAGAGCCTCATCCACAGAGTTAGGTTCAATGATTGATACTAAAACAAACAATGACGTTCCATATGATCTGAGAAAGGATCTTATTCTGATAGGGTCATCCTTCTTTCCAATTATCATTTCCTCTGGATGAGAGGCTTTGATTCTGGATGATCCTTTAATAGTTGGTTCTTCAGAAATTGTCAAGTTGTCCATCTGAGCAGTCAAAGGAGTAGCATCTGACGTTGCTTCTGGTGCTTTTGCTTGAGCTTTGTGTGCCTCTGATTCTTTAGAGTCTGTGAGAAGGACTTTTCTGTCTGCAGAAATTTCAAGCTGCTTTGGCTTTTGATTGCCAAGCTTATCATCAAATCTAACATGAATTGATTCCTCTACAATCTGTATCTCAGTATTGTATACTTTGTAGCCTTTAGAGCGTTCAGGATATCCAAGCATGAAACATTTCTGAGCTTTAGAATCAAACTTGTTCAGATTTTCCTTAGTATTCAAAATAAAACAAACACATCCAAAAGGATGGAAATAAGAAATGTTGGGTTTTCTATTCCTCCATAATTCATAAGGAGTCTTCTCCAGAGAGGTCTTACAGACACTCTGTTCTGAATATAACAAGTTGTATTAATTGCTTCTGCCCAAAAATGTTTTGCCATGTTAGTCTCGTTGATCATGGTTCTGGCCATTTCTTGCAATTTTCTATTTTTCCTTTCTACAACTCCATTCTGTTGAGGAGTTCTAGGACAAGAAAAATCATGTGCAATGCCATTTTCTTTAAAATATTTTTCAAAGTATTTATTTTCAAATTCTCCACCATGATCACTTCTGACTTTAACAATTTTAAATTCTTTTTCATTTTGGACTTGTTTGCAGAAGTCAAAGAATACAGAATGTGAATCATCCTTGTGTTTCAGGAATTTTACCCATGTCCATCTGTTGTAGTCATCAACTATGACTAATCCATACTTCTTGCCTCTGATGGATGCAGTTTTCACTGGTCCAAACAGATCAATATGAAGAAACTCTAATGGTCTAGAGGTAGAGACAACATTTTTTGCTTTGAAAGAAGATTTTGAAAATTTTCCTTTCTGACATGCTTCACAAAGAGCATCTGAGTTGAACTTCAACTGAGGAAGTCCTCTGACCAGATTGAGTTTATTAATCTGAGATATATGTCTCATACTAATATGCCCCAATCTTCTATGCCAGACCCATTGCTCATCATTAACAGACAGAAGACATTTTACATTTTGAACTTTTAGTTCTGAAAGATTAATTTTGTAAATGTTGTTCTTCCTTTTTCCATTAAAGAGGATTGAACCATCTTTTTGACTCACAGCTTTACAACATTTTTGATTGAAGATTATATCATAACCATTGTCACTTAATTGACTTATGGACAATAAATTATGTGTTAATCCTTCAATAAGTAAAACATTAGATATGGAAGGGAGGTTACCATTACCTATAATTCTAGAGCCAATAATTTTGCCCTTCTGGTTCCTTCCAAACTTCACGTCACCTCGAGATCTAAGTTCCAGGCTTTGGAACATAGACCTTCTTTCCGTCATTTGACGCGAGCAGCCAGAGTCCAGGTACCATGATTGGTGTCTCAATTTTGCTGCTAAGGACATCTGCAACAAAGATTATTTTGTCCTTAGGTACCCATATTTTCTTGGGTCCTCTGGGGTTAGTAGGTTTAAAATTCTGTCTGAATTTCTTTCCCTTAAAAGCATCTTTGTTCTGAAGCTTCTTGTATTTGAGTCAACAACTTCTGATCTCAGTTGATCAGTCTCAGATGCAAGATAGCTCTGAAGCTTCTTGTATTTGAGTTTGATCTTGCTGTAGCTTTCAAGAATTTCAGATAAACTTTCAGTAAGTTCAGCTCTAGTAAGTTCAGAAAATACCTCTTCTGAATTTGATTCTGATCCAGATTCAGTTGTTTCTTCGTGGTCCTCCATGTCAGCCATCAGCGCCACATTAGCACATTCATCTTCTGACTCTGATGAAGATTCAGAAGCATCTGAATCATCCCACGTGGCCATTAGAACTTTCTTCTTTTTTTCAAACTTCTTTCTGGGTTTCTCCTTCAGAAGTTTGGGACATTCATTTTTATAGTGGCCTGGCTCCTTGCACTCGAAGCACACTACATCTTTCTTTCCAGATTTCTTGTGTTCAGAAGATTCGCCACGTTGATCAGATCTCTTGAAATTTCTGAACTTCTTTTGTTTATGCTTCCAGAGTTGGTTTATCCTTCTGGACATCAAAAGACAGTTCATCTTCTTCAGAGGAAGATTCTTCAGAATTTTCTTCAATTACATGCAAAGCTTTAGCAGATTTGTTAAATTTTAACGCAACAGACTTACCTTTCTTCTAAGCCTCGTCTTCTTCCAGCTCAATCTCATGACTCCTTAAGGAACTGGTTCCTCCAAAGTGATATTATTCAGATCCTTTGCAGGCTTCAGCGCTGTCACCATTGGTCTGCACCTTGTTGGTAAGCTTCTGATTATCTTCTTGACGTGGTCAGAAGTAGAATAACCTTTGTCCAGAACTTTCAGACCAGCAGTTAGAATCTGAAATCTTGAGAACATAGCTTCCACAGATTCAGATTCCTCCATCTTGAAGGCTTCGTATTTCTGAATGAGCGCTAAGGCCTTTGTCTCCTTCACTTGGGAGTTTCTTCATGCGTCATTTTTAGAGATTCAAATATATCAAATGGTGTTTCTCTATTTGTTATTTTCTCATACTCAGTATGAGATATAGCGTTTAATATAATGGTTCTCGCCTTGTGATGATTTCTAAAATCCTTTTTCTGTTGATCAGTCATAGACTTTCTGTCAACCTTTTTGCCTTCATTATTTGTAGGATGAATATAACCATCAACGACCAAATCTCATAAGTCAGCATCATAGCCTAGAAAGAAACTTTCTATTCTATCTTTCCAATAATCAAACTTCTCACCATCAAACATGGGAGGTTTGGTGTTGATTCTGTCTCTATCATCATATTTGTTGTTGTTTGAAGTTGAAGCTTCAACCATGATAAATCAAGAATAATAGATCAAGAGTTTTTCCCAACAGGATCTTTTCTATCATGGTTAAGTGATAGCACTTACAGAACCGGAGCTCTGATGCCAACTGAAGGTAGGAAAAACACTTAGAAAGGGGGGGGGTTGAATAAGGGTTTTAAAACAATTAGGATGATAGAAAAATAACAAGGTATTTTTATCCTAGTTCGTTTGAACTCAAACTACTCTAGTCCACCCTTCCTAGGTGATTTGTCTTTCTCAACAAGGACTTAATCCACTAAATCAAACTGATTACAGTGTTCACCACTAAGACAACTATCTTAGTCTTCTCAAAAAATATGACCACACTTGGTCTCAAGGAATCTTTTACAAAAGATAAACTAACAATGTGTTTAAGAGTTGCTTCTAAAAAGCTATATCACAACAGTGATTTTTACACAAGTTAAAGAACGAAATAAGAACTATTCAGCTTTGAAGAATGTTTGTATGAGTTTCTAGTTGAATAACTTGTCAAGAGATTTGGTAATAATTTCGTCAACGTTGAAGTGATGCTGAGACTTACTTTTATAGTACTTGAAGTCCATTTCTCAAAGACTGTGCAATGCTGAGCATTCTGTTGCTTTTTGTCTTCTATTGACTTTTCTTTTCTCAGAAGGGGAATGTTTAGACAAATCCTTTTTGTATGAATTCATGTGTCGAGCACAAATGAGGAAAGAGCCGTTTGGATAAGGACAAGGAATATGCCAACGGATCTTTATTTGAACAGCATCTTCTTCAACAACTTTGGAACGTCTTGCATCAGATCTTCTGATGATGTTCCTAGTTCTTCATATTAGAGTTACTCTATCAGAGTGTTGCAGCAAAGTGCTTTAGCGTGAAATTATTTATCAGAGCCTTTGTACTTGCAGCGTTGAGTACTTTCAGAGTCTTCTGATTCTTTACATATGTCTTTACGCTCAGAGTCTTCTGCAGCTTTACATATGTAGCTTTGCTCAAATTCTTTTCAGCTTCGCTAGTCACTGTAGCAGATCAGAGTCTTCTGATGTGTTGCTTCTGACGCTTAGAGCTTTATCGTTCTGTGGTGTTCAGATGCGTTCTTGCTTCCAGAATAATATTAATTTTGATATCTGAAACAAATAAACACTTGAACAGAATTAGAGTATATATTTCTTTTATACAAAATTTCATTAATGTTATCATCAAAACAATGAGATATATTAAACACCAATATGTGTTCTAACACACAAAAACTCTCTCAAAGTCTTGGAATAACCTTGGCGAACTTGGAAAGGCTCATGGTAGATACTTCCATATGTTTGCTAGCCGAGAATTAATGGATCATCTTCTTCGTCAGGTCCTAGTAATTTGTGGTGGAGAACCTTTAGAGGCTTATGTACCACCAGAAGGTCGGTTCCTTCATGTCCCCAATATCAAATTACATTTAAGGAAATTAACTGCTCCAATGATGGTCATTTGCATGTTGATGGCAATAATGTGATTTTGAGGATTATTTTTGTCATCAAACATCACCAAGGAAAGACAGTTTGAAGTTGTCTGGGACTTGTGCGTCCAAATCTCTATCGATAAAGGTTGAGAATCCATGGAGTCTTCTTGATCGCCAATTGCAGGTTGCATTTATTGTTGTTGTAGATCATGCACATTGTCTTACAATGTCTCGTGGTTTCTCATGGAATGTCTCGCGGTTTCTCCATGGTAGACAACATTTATGTATGGCAATTTAGCCATTGTTATTGTTGTGGTTGTTGCTTTTGATGACAATACTCGTCATCATGCAATGTTAGTTTTACCATAGTAAGCACCAAATACTATTGTTGTCTCCATGGTAGACAACATTTATGTATGGCAATTTAGCCATTGTTATTGTTGTGGTTGTTGCTTTTGATGGCAATACTCGTCATCATGCAATTAGATCTATGTTAGTTTTACCATAGTAAGCACCAAATACTATTGTTGTCTCCATGGAAGACAACATTTATGTATGGCAATTTAGCCATTGTTATTGTTGTGGTTGTTGCTTTTGATGGCAATACTCGTCATCATGCAATTAGATCTATGTTAGTTTTACCATAGTAAGCACCAAATACTATTGTTGGAACAGTGTGTGTGATCTATATTAGTTTTACCATAGTAAGCACCAAATATGCATGTAGAGTACATTAATTAGATGACTCTACTAATGTTACAAGTAAGAATCAAACCAATAAGAGTAGTAATATTATTTAAATAAGAAGGGTATGAAAAGTGTGTCCAATTTGTTCTGTTAGGCAAGTAAGAGTTGTAATATTATTTGAGTAAGAAAAGTACGAAAAGTGTGACCAATTGTTGTGATTGCCAGTATTTATATCGTTGTTTTCTAGGTTCCGATTTTTATGGCCAATTCATTTCTCATTATGGTGTCTATTTCCCTGTCTAACCAAAGAAAGCGAATCAATCCCCTTATTTCTTTGTAAGTGCACTAGCTATCGATTGGATATGCCTAGTCTGGGCCGGCCTATTCGCTTTGACCCATTTGTGTTGGGAGCAATCCATGTCCGTCCAAATTTGTACCTGACCCAGGTTAGGCAACTTTTTAAAATAAAAAATTACACCCCAACAAAAGAAGGAAAAAAGCTAGAGACCTCTAGAAAAAGACATGGTAGAAGCATCTATCAACACAACTTTTAAAAATAAAAAATTAGGAACTTCAAATAATATTATAATCGACAATGTTATCTCCAAATGGTGGTTTCCCAAATAATGAGCAATTTGGTTAGATTCCCTCAAAAATATACTAGCATAGATTAAATAAAGTATTGGTACGACGTAAGATTCACACAACCATCCAAATTGAGATTTTTCCAAAAAAAATTATGTAAAACAACCAAAATGCCCTTTGAAGGAGATAAAACTGTAGTATAGTTTAGTTCTCATACAATATACATGAACATCTGAATTTTCCTAGCGACTTGCATGAACAAAGAAGTCTCAAAACCAATGCTGTCATGACTTTGCTCGACCAAATTTACTGGTTGAATGAGACAGAATAGGATCCAGTGTTTGGATCTTGAACTGCTTTAAAGTTGTCTACGCTCATCCCAAAGCGGCCCAAGAGAGAGTTGCCCATATCTTTCAGTTTTGCTGCATCAAGAAATACTTAAGTCTAAGGAAGTGATACTAGTGAAACGAAGCGAAAAATTAAGTGCACATGCAATACAGTGTTGCGAACTACTCATAGTTTAAGATAAAACTTACTACTATTTCATAAAAACAATAATGCATATACGCAATTGCCAGGAAATAATGAGCTACAATAAGCTTTAATAATTATGCAGTAGTTCAGAGCACCCCAATTGCAGTTTAGAAAATCTTAGCCTACTAATTTGTCAAGAACATCTATCAGAAGCTTGAATTGTTTGATGAAAACATGGGAATGAGTTTAAACTATCTCTTTTGACATTAAACAGTGTGGTGTCAAAAAAACAAACATTTAACAATGAAACAAACAGGAAACACAATAAAACATCGGCTACACACCACCATACAAAAAAATATAAATAAAGCACGTATATAAATATTTGAAAAACTAAGAGAAAAAGACTCACCAATCATTTCTTCCTTCATCTTTTCCCGTTTTATTGCAGCAAGGGGCTCTAGCCGGCGAATGGCTTTTCCGGCTAGATCATTTGAGGGATCAATTTCTAAGATCTTTTTCATATCTGTCAATTAGTGAAAGATAAAATTTAGTCAAGTGAAAAACTGATTATGATTGACATGAAAAAGGAACAGAACTTGTAAGAATCCTAATACTATTATTAGTGTGCAAAAAAAAGTCATCCATATTAGGGGGAAAAATAAAACGGTGGTCACAATAACCATCCGGATGTTAGCAATTTATATAATAGTCACCTTACACCCTTCTTATTTAAGAAACTACAACTCCCTTGCTTAGTAATTCACAAAAGGAAATGGAGAACCCTTAAACAAAGTAGGTATTACTCCTCAAACAAGGAAGGGTGTTAAGTAACAGAGCAGTACATAAATTAAGGGTTGCACATATCATTCCCAAAGACCGCCTGTGTCAGGTTTAAGAGGTGAAAACCCAAGAGGGCATTGATATAATTACACTGCCCTATTAATTTGAACTCACCAGCGATGGCCTCTTCAAAATGCTCAAGTTTTTCATGGGCTTCTCCTCTTCTTACCAAAGCTTTGACATAGGTAGGATTCAATTCTAATGCTTTGGTGCATTCTTTAACAGTGTTGTCATATTTCCCCTGAGATATGTGTCATAGAAAATAAGAAACAACTCAGTCAATCACAAACCAAAAACACTATAATGATGTTAGACACTGTAGCGCAAGTTTATTGAAATGTCAACATGTATATTACTAAAATGAAGAAACAAGGGCAAGAATGAAGAACGGAGTATCATACTTTCATTCTTTTCTCTTTTGCTTAAATAGGCCAATTGATTGAAACAAATTGGGATCCACCAGACGTTGCTAAGATTTATATAGCATTAGGGAACTAATAAGTAATAACTATGTAAATACCCGAGCTAATTCATAGTATATTAATAATCCTCAAATTTGAAGTCTACAAGAAACTTGGTTTTACTCAAGCATAAATACAGTAACATTTTAAAACATGTTAAATTGCTTATGGTTGGGTCAGAATCAGTGTTGTTGATGGCACATGACGGTCCATGGCAGAGAGTCAAAATTCCGCCATAGCGGCAACTTTGCGGCGCCGTTAGAGCGGATTATGGCGGAAAAACCCGCAATATTGGCCAATATTTACCATTGCGGTGAGCCTAAAAACTGCCATGTATATCCGCCATAGCAGCCATGGCACCACTATTTGATAACACTAGTCATAATGGTTACATCTCTAAAGGTGTCCCCTTTCCCTGAAATTAAACTTATTATTAGAGACTACACTCTGCAGTCTACACTTCCTTTTTTCTGTCCTACAGCAGCTTATGACTGTTTCTATTAATTAATCTCTTGTATGGAAGTAACTCTGGAGCTACATTTTGACAGTCCCAGTTTAATCTCAACTTCATGGTTTCAAGTATATCTAATCATTCTCGTAGTAATTTTCCTCTCTTCAAAATAAAATTATGAAGATTTTACTAGTTATACAATGACAACATATGGTTTTACAGACATCTGATCATAACTCATTTTTGTCACATAATAATATTATTTTTTTAAACCTGTTTAGAACTTTAACAGTGAAATATGATCAGACATTTGTGTAAAACTTATTTATCATGTCAATATTTGGTTATTAAACTCAATTTTAATTAAACATAACTTCCATTAACCAAAATGTTATTTTTAATTAAACAAATAATAGCACTTCTTTTTTTATTCTTCCACATTAGTACTAAGAAAAACCTAAAAGAGCTGAAAGCAAAACCAACTTCCGACATATTCTTATGGCCTAAAAACAACTCAAACATAGAAAGGTCAAGAACCAAGAAAGGTCAAGAACCAACATACTGTTGAGCAAAAACAAATTGATATTAATAGCTCATCTTGTTGACAAGTATGAAAGGCATGATACACAAATATGCAGGCAAGAGCTATTCCCATTAACAGGACAAAAGGATGCCATACCATTTTCAGAAAGCACACACCACGATTAGCATGGCATATTGATAGTATTTCTACAGATGAAGGCATGTCTGGTGCAACTTGTAAAGCTAGTTCATATTGTGTTAATGCCTCCTCATACTTGGCATCTACAAAAAATTTGTTCCCTTCTACCTTTGCTTCATTTGCTTGAATCAATGCTTTCTGTTACATAAAACATTCCACTCAAAAACTATATTTCATCATAAGGAAGCATTTATTTAAGAAATCAATCAACATTAGAAAACTGGTAAACCAATTGTTTTCACAAATTTTTAGAGGAAAGAATTGCAATCAAATGATTAAAACTGAACAAATACTGAAGTGGTGTGTATCTCTAACTATCGATAATCAGATAGACGCGAAAAGGTAAACTACTACAAAACCCTAGATTTCGCAACCTGTTTCAGTTCCTCGTCGTTGATCAAAGCATCGTCAGAGGAAATGATTCGCTGAGGATCACTCTGCTCCTGCTCTTGCTCAGTATGTTGGTTCTTTTGCTGAAGATGTTCCCGTTCTTCCTGTTTGATTGTACTGCCGTCATTGGCGTCGACGTCGCTGCCAAGATCGGTGTCACTGGCGGTTTCAAAGCCTTCGGAAGCGTCGTTACTTGTACCGGCGTTAGAGGGATTGGGGTTTAGATCCTCAGTCTCCTGATGGTCGATAACTACCATCTTCTCGAAGGTTTGCTCTCAAAAAATTCGTTTAGAATTGGATTAGGAGCAATCAGAATAAGTGATTCTGTGTAGCAAAAGAAAATTGTGTTCTTCTTATGTTATGCTATTTCATGGAATAATTAATTATTAAAATAATTAGTTAAACCTAATTAAATATTATGTTTATTTCACAAGAATTTTTATTGCATCTAATATATTCACAAGAATTTTTTATTTCACCTATATATCTTTATGCGAAATTTTAAAAATGTATTTTTAAACATATTTTAATATATATATATATATATATATATATATATATATATATATATATATATATATATATATATATATATATATATATATATATATATATATATATATATATATATATATATATATAATTTATTTATTTTTAAATAGATTTTAATTTTTAAAAATATATTCTTAAAAAATTCAAAAAATATATCTTAAAAAGCATAATAGATATATAGGGTGAAACAAAGCATAATAAATAAAGACCAATTATTTTTAGACAAAGCAATTACTACAAAATAAATAAGAAAATACTATGAATTTTTCTATTGATCTTTTATTTCAAGTTTTTCCAATCAAGACATGTATTAGAAAGTTATAGGCAGAACGTTACAATTATAATTCAATTTATTTTTATAATAATTTATAATACAATTCAATGAACATAATCCTAAGAGAATAATGTTGTTTTTATAGTTAAAGTTGTTTTAATTCTAAGTAAGAAAATAAAATAAAAAATTAACAAAATTCCCGCGGAAAAAACACAGTCCGACCCGCTTTTCAAGTGGTTTAGGCAGGGCGGGCCAACTTAAAGTACCGAGCCAACAACTTCAACTCAGTCCGCCGAAAATGGCGGGTCAAATGGACCGACCCAGCGGGCCCGAATGTTTTGTCACCCTTAGTGATAGCATTCACATAAATTGTTATTTCTGGAAATATATTTTCGGATTATATTTGGAGATATATTTTCGGAATAAATGTATTTATGAAATTGGGATCTGACTCAAAAACGAACGAAATATGTGTATTTGGATGCAGTCGGTAATGTATCTCTGAAAATTTAGGACATTTTTGAAATTTTGTGTGGTGCCTAAAAGACATATAGAATGCAATAAGAAATTCTCTATTTCACACGTAACACCAAAACTCATTTATAAACGAGACATGCCCATACTTTTCTAAATATTGGTTACGAGATGTGTATCTTTGGAATAACTCCTATAAGTATTTAGTTAATTTAATGATTTTTTTAAATGACAAAAAGATTAAAATATGTTAATAAAAAAGAGAACACCCGCACAAGATAGGCTAGGAAACAAAACACAACAAGCAGATCAAAGATAAAATGATCCCACATAATACTCTGCACCACTTTGGCCCCATAATACAATACATCTACATTAGAAAAATAATCCACCGAAAAAGATAGAGGGATACAAAAAGAACATAAGAAAAAACTGCAACTCCAAATCAAAGGCACATGCTGCTCTCTGTAGGATTGAGATTGACTAACTCACAAGCACGAACGTACAACGCTGCCAACTAAAACTGAAGCATTGTGACTGAGGCTCAATTGCAAAACCATTGAAAAACCACCTGAACCGGCAAAAACAACTCGAGGACGACACTACGACGACTACAACAAACACTCGAGCGATGACACCCACCTGATTAGAAGCGCAAAACAACAAACTCAAAAAGCTAAATTTATGATTTTGTAATGCATATGCAGGTCCTTGGATCCACATGCTTGATGACAGTCCGTCATCGCATCTAATTAGTCGAAGAATTGGGGAGAAACGAGCAAAAGATGAGGCAAAATGATGAAGAAAGACCCAAAAATGAGTGAAAATAGCCAAGTATGGAAGAATGGGATTGTAGCGGGAAAATTTGAGATTAAGGTATTACTTAACTTAACTCGCAAAACAAGAGTCGTCGCCACACTTTTATTTTATCTAAAGGAAAGCGAAAAGAGCGAACAAAACCTAAAGAAGTTTAAAAACAAAAACTAATAAAAACAGAGACGGGGCAATGAGGTTGGTTACGCAAAGGGAAGGTGTTAGAAACCAAAACGTATGTCGTACTCTATATGAACCTCTTTGAAAATCTAGCGTTTGGCTTAAAAGGTGTTGTTTGCAAAAAAATTAGTGAGGTGAGAAAAGAAGTATTTTTTTAATATTTTTGTGTTTGCCAAGACTTCCTGAGTCTCGTGTCTAAGTACCCACAAAGTGCAAAGGAGAACCAAAATCTCGTAGTTCGTGGTAAAAATAACAAAAGAGATTTGTTTTTATTAATTTTAAATGAAAATACAAATTGTCATTTTAAGGAGAAAACTTCAACTAATCACCCACAAGTATGTGAAAATGGACTTTTGCATCACCATGAGAAAGACTCCAACTTGGATAAAATCAACAAGTATGTCACTAACTCTCTAAGGTGGAAAAGAATAAACTCATTTCAAACAATACTATGGGGATAGGAGGATGACATCTCAACTATTAAGGAAGCATGCCTAAACTTTATGAAAAGTTTTAAAAGTAAAAAGTGCACAAAAGGCACAAAACCCTAGATTTCGCAACCTATTTAAGTTCCTCCTCGTTGATCGAAGCATCGTCAGAGGAAATAATTCTCTGAGGATCACCCTGCTCTTGCTTTTGATCAGTATGTTGGTTCTTTTGCTGAAGATGTTCTCGTTCTTCCTGTTTGATTGTATTATCGACGTTGTTGCCGAGATTAGTGTAACTTGCGGTTTCAAACCCTTCGGAAGCGTTGTTACTTGTACCAACGTTAGAGGGATTAGGATTTAGATCCTCAGTCTCCTAATGGTCGATAACTACCATATTCTCGAAGGTTTGCTCTCAAAAAATTCATTTGGAATTGGATTAGCAACAATCTGAATAAGTGATTTTGTGAGGCAAAAGAAAATTCGGTTATTCTTATGTTATGTTATTTCATGGAATAATTAATTATTAAAATGATTAGTTAAACCTAATTAAATTATTTTGAATAGTATGTCTTGAAACAAAATATAAACGACTTCTTTATAGACAATAAACACCCAAGGGTTAGGGTTAACAAAGAAAACAAGGTAAAACAACAAGAAACAACAAGGATTGGTTATAAACTGTTATTCTTTCCTTTCTCTATCAAACAAGATTACAAGTATACAAGAATAACAAATAACCTCTCTCTCTTGAATTAGGATTTTATCTTCCTATTTTTCCTTATACAAGATGAGAGACTAGCATGCTATTTATAAATAAAAATAGCACACTAACCTAATGAGATTTTTAATAATTACCCATTACAAGCTAACTTAAACAATTGAGCTTATAAGTAAGGCCCAACTCAACATGCTAACAAACCTAGTAATATTGACTAATGCATGTTAGAACAAACTTCGACTACAACATGCATTACCCCGAGAACATACTAGAGTTCGATTCAATATCTCACAAATCTCCACCTTGGATCTAACTCTATAACATTAAGGAACTATATTTCTTTATGCAGCTTTATCAACTGCATATAGTGGAAAAACTTGCAACTGGGCAATGTGTTGGTGATCATATCAGCAGCATTATGATTTGTCAAAACCTTTAGCACTTGGACTTCTCCATACTCGATTACCCCTCTGACAAAATGCAGTCTCACATCAATGTGTTTGGTTCACTCATGATGGGCTGAATTCTTCACAAGTGTATTGCACTTTGACTATCACATTTATCAGTGATAACTCGACCTTGAAGTTTCAGCTTCTTTACAAAATCTGCAAGCCACAATGCTTCCTTCATAACTTCAGTTAGGGCGATATATTCGGCTTTAGTGGTAGATAAGGAAACAACCTTCTGAGGTGTTGCTTTCCAACTGATTATTGTCCCGAACATAGTGAACACATACCTAGAAATAGATTTTCTGGAATCCATACACTCTGCATAATTAGAGTCGACATATCCTTCAATTACTGCTTTAGTATCTTCATCCAAGGCTCCACCATAAATTAAGACTATATTCAGATACCCATTTATGTACCTTAGAATCTACTTCAAAGCTTTCAAGTGAGCCTTTCTAAGATTCGCCATGTACCTGCTTACAAGACTTACTGCATATGTTATGTCGGGTCTAGTACAGACCGTAACATACATCAAAGAACCCACTATACTATCATATGGAATGCTATTCATATAAGCTCTTTTGGCATCAGTACTGGGACACTGATATATACTCAGCTTGAATTGAGGGTTTGTTGGAGTCATAACAGGCTTTGAATTTGACAACGAGAATCTTCCGTAGGTATGGCTCTTAAGATAAGCATAAATTTGACTGCTTTCTATCTCTTCAGATGTCAATCCCAAGAATCCTGGACGCAGCTCCTAGATTCTTCATGTTGAACTCCTTATTGAGTTCAACCTTCACCCTCATTACATCTTCGACATCGTTGCTTGCTATTAGAATATCATCCACATAAAGCAACAGAATAACAAATGAATTATCAGGTCGAAATCTG
The DNA here is from genome assembly GCA_963859935.3 of Lathyrus sativus. Lineage (NCBI taxonomy): Eukaryota > Viridiplantae > Streptophyta > Magnoliopsida > Fabales > Fabaceae > Lathyrus > Lathyrus sativus. The sequence goes on from OZ012735.1 coordinate 943,033,464, forward strand.
AAGTAAACACTGTGGTCGAACTGACTTCTAATGAAACTTATATATGCCATGAACTTGTCGAATCTCCTATTCCACTATCAAGGAGATTGTTTTTATCCATATAAAGATCTATTCAGTTTGCACACATAATCTTCCTTCCCTTTTTCAACATACCCTTCAGGTTGCCTCATAAGGATTCTTTCATCTGGATCACCATACAAGAACACAATCTTCACATCCATCTGTTCCAGTTCAAGGTTGAATTGTGCCACTATGGCAAGCAACATTCGAATGGATATGTGCTTCAAAACAGGAGAGAACATGTCATTAAAGTCGACACCTTCTTTCCAAGTGAACCCCTTAGCAACCAATCTTTCCTTGTATCTCTTCGAAGCCACTTCTTCAATCCCTTCCTTAACTTTGAAAATCCATTTACAGCTGACTAACTTGGCTCCAGCAGGTTCATTGATCAGTTCCCGGGTGTTGTTATCATTAAGAGATTTCATCTCATCATCCATGGCCTTCAACCATTCAGCTTTCTTTCGACTCCTTATAACTTCCTTATAGTCTCTAGGTTCTTCGTCTAGAACCTCACTCGCAGAGATTAAGGCATAAGTTATAAGATCTACATACCCAAGTCTTTGAGGCGGCTTGATGACTCTCCTCGACCTGTCTCTTGCTAGCAGGTAGTCATTATCAGTCTCCTCATCTTCGACAACATCTTTTGTGTCTTCTGTTGGTGCGGTAAAGCAGCAAGCAAAAATATTAATTACCCAGTTTTGTCGTCTCTGCATGGATTGGTGCGATGAAAGAACATCGTTCAATGATCTCTACATTTCTACGATTATTGTTCAAAAGGTTTAGTTAAAAGGTTCAAGGACTGAATTATAAATGGAGCCTTGTTGGGATTCGATCTCATCAATTGATAACATATGCATTCTTCTGAACATGTTAAACACAACTCAATCATTCGTCTAATATCCTCACGTATCACCCATGACAGAGGTCATCTCCAACGCAACATCGAGAGAACAACCGCGTTGTCTCATTGGTGATGTCTCACGCAACAAAAACACAACACAGAACATTAAGAACTAATACTCACACAAATGCTAAGCCTAAATATATGTCTAGAGTTTAGGACCTAACAAGTAATCGTCCTAGATCCAGATTTGAAGAGTATATGTCTATAGCGGTTCAAATCAAAGATAAATAGGTAAAACAAAGACGACACCCATATCGGATAAACGATTGTTTTGAATAAAACACAATGATCAGAATACGTACATACGCTTAACCCTTTTTACATGTATTCACCTGATCTGCCAAATGGTTGTGAACATCATTCTTCATCACTATTATCATGCACCCGCACAATATCGTATTGATCATACTCATGCTACTCATGCTACTTAATCAACACAATAAAATAGAAGATACAATGAATATTAACTTACAAAACCATGTCAAAAGTTTGTTCATTGATAGATGAATATCTTAGATCAAAGATGTGAAAAGGTTTTGTCAAGACCCACAAAAAAGAAATCAAAGATAATCAATCAATAGAGAATCCAAACTAGTTCACAAACATATATTAGATGAAATATATAAGGTATCAAAAAATTACATCCAAACTCCAACAAGAGATCAAAGATCTTACCTCCTCCCTCTTAGGGTTTTGTATTTCTCTCTCTAAAATAAACTTGAAATGAAGAGAGATAAGTTCTGATGTAAAAATAACAACATTCCTCCTAAAAAGCAAGAAAAATACTTATATAGTACATTTAGGATCTGCCTTGTTCGTACTATGAACAGATCCTTTGCCTAGCGAACATCAAATTAGGCACCTGAGGTGCCTCTAAATAGTTAAACCGCCCTTGAGAAATATCTGAAGTTCGCTGTGCGAGCAATTCTTCGCACTGCGAAGCCTTCGCTAGCTTCTTCCCACAACGAGTTTTAGTCTCTTTTCTCTCTGAGTGAACAGTACCCAGTCTCCCAAGGGTCTTCGCTGGCAAGTTCGCTGTGCGAAGTTGGTGATGATTTTTCTAGGGAAGTTCGCTGGGAGCTTCGCACGACGAGTTTTATGATGTTTTTATGATGTCTTAGTTTCCTTGCTCAATTTCTTGTGTCTTACTCTTCACTTGTTTTGTGCCTAATTCCTGCAGAATAGCACACAAATCAAAGCAACCAAGACATTTTCAAACAATGACGCATATCATCGAAAACATAGGTGATTCAATTCAATTCACCTACAAAAAGAATGAAAGATGCCAACATTTGATATGTCAAATAAGCAAAATTTGGCATCTAACATCTTCTTCAACTTCATTTGGGATACGCAATTCAGCATCCAACATGCTCTACCTCAACATGAATCTCTACTTATTCCAGCTCTTCGCCAGCATCATCAGTTTTCTTGAAAGCCATCTTTGCTTCATTGAAAACAAAATTTTTACTGGTGATACACCTCCTCTGACCTGGATCTAGGCACCATAACCTATAAGCTTTGACCCCATCAGTGTATCCCATGTACATGCATTTCAGAGCTTTAGGTTCGACCTTGTCTTACCTAATATGAGCATAGGCCACACAACCAAAAACTCTTAGTCTGTCGAGACTAGGTGGATGTCCCGACCAAACTTCTTCAGGTGCCTTCATTCCCAAGGCAGTCGAAGGACGTCTATTTATCAGATAGGCTGCTGTCGAAACAGCCTCTGCCTAAAACACCTTCTTCAATCCATAACTAACCAACATGCATCTAACCCTTTCAAGGATTGTTCGATTGAATCTCTCAGCTAAACCATTTTATTGAGGAGTACCTGCTACAGTCTTATGCCTTACAATCCTTGACTCAACGCAGTAATTGTCGAATGCTTCGCTGCAAAACTCAAGGCCATTGTCGGTTATCAACCTCTTAACCTTTATGCCAATTTGAGTTTTAACCAGAACCTTCCAACTTTTGAAATTCTCAAAATTTTCATCCTTCATCTTCTGGATGAATACCCATAGCTTTATGGAATAGTCACCAATGATGGATAGAAAATACCTTGCATTTGAGTATGAATGATTCCTTGTAGGTCCTCAAAGATCAGCATGAGTGTAATCCAGAGATGCATGTGTTCTTTGCTTGCCTTTGTTAAACTTTACCCTACAGGATTTACCAAATACACAAGATTCACAAAACTCCAACTTTTCGACTTTGTCACCTCCTAGCAAGTTCTACTTCGCCAATTTAACCAGACCTCTTTCACTGACATGGCCCAATCTCATGTGCCATAATTCTATCTTCGAAACAGGTTTCATGGATGCAATATTTGTCGAACCACTTACAACCTCAGCATCAAGGGTATACAAGCCTTGTTTCTTCACGCCTCTTAAAACTTCCTTCGACCCATTCATGACTCTTAGGATACTTTTCTCTCCTTGAAAAACATATCCCTTCATGTCGAATTCACCAAGAGAAATCAAATTTCTCTTCAAATCAGGTACATACCTGACTTCAGCCAATAACCTTATTGACTAATCATGGAGCTTGAGTCTCACAGATCCAATACCTGCAACTTTGCAAGATTTTTTGTTTCCCAGTAACATCGATCCACCATCTTGATCATATAGCTCCTCGAACAATCATCTTTTTGGAGTCATGTTCCAAGTGCAACCTGAATCTATAATCTACTTTTTTCTTGAGTCGTCACTTGAAACCACAAGAACATTAGATGACTCGAAGTCATCTTGAACAATGTTTATGTTGCCATTATCCTTACCTTCATGACCTTTTAGGCGTTCAGGACACACCTTTCTTGTGTAACCCTTCTTCTTACAGTGATAACATCGAATACCAGATGTTTCGCCATTATAAGACTTCTGATGACTTTTATCTTTCTTCTTGTCAAAATTACCATCCTTTCGCAAGAATTTTCCCTTAATAGCCAAACCTTCACTCGCCGTTGAAGGTTTATGCTCCTTTCGTTTGTTCAAGTCCTTAGAATACAAGGTTGATTGAACTTCTTAAAAGCTCAGGGACTCCCTTCCATACAAGTGAGTTACTTGAAGTGAGCATGTGTTATGGGCAAAGCACACAACAACAGCAGTGCTTGATCTTCATCATCGATCTTCACATCAATATTTTCAATATTATGAACCAACTTGTTAAACATATCTAACTTCTCAGTCAACACTTTGTTTTCACTCATCTTGAATGAATACAAAGCTTGCTTCAAGTAGAATCGATTCACCAGAGATTTGGTCATGTACAAACTTTCAAGTTTCACCCATAATCCTGATGTTGTAGTCTCCTTTGATACATGTCGAAGAACCTTATCACCAAGGCTCAACAATATTGCGCGGTGGGCTTTCTCAATCATGGCCGTCTTTTTTTTTTTTTTTACCGTTAACGCAACGTCCATGGCTGCCTCTCCCTTCAACGCTTTCAAACAACCATGTTGAACCAGTAGGGATTTCATCTTCAAGCGCCATAGACCTAAGTCGTTCACTCCGGTGAACTTTTCAATCTCATACTTTGTTGAATGCATCTTCTCCATGCTCACCGCACCAATTTGTTGTGAATATGATTGTTGCACCCCAAAATTTGACCAACCAATTATTGTATTTGGCTTATGTTTCGACTCATTTTGCATTCTGCATTTACATACCGCATCCATTGCATTTTTGCAGTCAGACTGATTTTATCGGGATTATAGCCTCCCCTGACGTTTCAGGCATTCCAGGCCAGTTTGAATAAGTGGTTTTGAGAATTTGTATCCGTCCCGGTGTTTTCACCTCTCGCTGTTGTTTTTGAGGACATTTCGGTGTCCGGTTTTTACCGCTTATTTCGCTATAGTTGCGCATTTGTTTGCTAATCGATTTAATTGGCTTCCCTGCATTTTTAGAATTTTCCCTTTTATTTTCTAGATTTTTAAATAGATTTTAATAGTTTTTAATAGATTTAATTGATTTTTCTAGATATTAAATAGGAATTTTTAAATATTTTCTTTTAGATTTAATAGTTTCTCTAGATTTTTAAATAGATATTTCTTTTTTAATTAGTTAAATAGACATTTGTTTTTAGACATTAAGTAGATTTTTAATTGGTTTTTTAATAGGATAATTCCTTTTTCTATTTTTAATAGGGTTTTTTAGAGGTTAATTTCTTGTTAGAATTAATTCATATAGATTAATTTAATTTTAATCATTTTTTATTAGGATATTAATATTTTCTTTTTAGATATTAATCATTGTTGTTAATAGGGTTAATTAGAGTTAGTTTCATTAATTAGGGTCAGCTTTTATTAATTAGTAGTATTAAATTTCGTTTTAATTAGGTGCAATCATTAAGTCTTAGTTCAATTAATTGAATCATTAATATAGTGGGCCAGATGTCCAGTTTTCCAGGGCCTAATTCGTGACACTTGTCATGATATAAAGTCTGCCACGCGTGTCAACTTTCCACCACCACCTCACCCTTCCACTCATTCCCTTCACTAACACCTCACCACCCCACGTGTCTCACCCTATCGCCACCAGTACATGCACGCTGCCACGTGCTCCTCACTGTCCCCTCTCACCGACAGACATGCAAACCGCCGGAGGAGGTCGCCGAAAAAATCAAACCCAACCGTAACTACCTACCGGTAACCCCTAATTGTCGCCGAAACTGCATTTCTTTGCCTGAAACTGCAAATCACCCAAGAACATTCATGCGTTTTTTTCCAGTTTCTTTACAGATCTTCATCAATTCATCATGAGTTTTCTAGAGATTCATCATCGCCTTCATAGATCCACCAACATTCCACCGGAAATTTCCCATATCTTCAACGTCCATCAAGATCACCATGAGTTTTCCAGTTTGTTCATACATCTAATGTTTTTCTTCAAGCATTTTTTTCTAGATCTTCGAGAATGATATGGTGTTCTTCATGAGCGTTCCAGATTTGTGAAGATCTTCATCCAGATTCTTCATCGTCGTTCTCCAGTTCATCATTCAGAAATCATCAACGAACTTCAAACACCTTCATTTGTCCAACTGTTTCCAGATCTGCGATTGGATCTCCTTCGTCTTCAACAATGTTCAGAAACTTCAAAGTGTTGCCCAGATCTTCATCATGTTCGTCATGATCCTTCATCCTGCTTCATCAATTGTTCATCATAGAACCTTCATCTTCATGTTCATATGACGTTTCCAGATCTTCAAGAATCACCTGTTCTCGTCATGTTCTTTGATCCTCATCCAACTTCAAGAACGATCGTCACCATCTCCGATCCAGATCAATGCTCTTTCGTGTTCAACATACGAGATCTTCATGAATGTTCATCCAAACCTCCAGATCCTTCAAGATCTGTGAAGATCTTCTTCGTTTTCGCCCTGAGCGCTCTTCCTCCGTTTCCAGATTTTCACTCTTTTTGTTTCATTTCTGTTCATGTGTAGGATGTTTGATTATGGTGAAAGAGTGCATAGGTTGAAGACAGAGGCAAGTTTGAACAGAGAGATTGAACAGAGAAGTTTGGGGAGAGCGCTGGCGGTGGAGAGAAGAAAGAGTTAGGGTTAGGGTTCCAGTTTTTTCTGAGTGTGGAGTGGGAGAGGGCTCAGTGGGTGGAGTTTGGGCCTCAAGCCCAATGAAGTTTTGGACTATACCCCCCATATTTCTTGTTCACACCCCGCCCTTAGTTTTTTTTTTTCTGATGGTGTTTTTTGTTGTTATTGGGCTGGGCCCAACAATAATTCTTCTGCTCGTGCCCCCCAGCCTCCAGCGCACCCCCCTTTCCCTTTAGTTTCCTTGTTTTTTATTTTCTGATTCTTTTGTATTGTGGGCTTATGGCCCAGAGTGGATTTTTACTGCATACACCCGGTTTGCAGTTTGTACCCCCCTCCCCTTTGCAATTTATTTTTTTTCTTTTTTGTATTGGATGAATGCTTGTAATAGTTTAGTTTTATTTTCCTATTTTCTTTTAGGAGTTTATTTTTTAGGGATTATAATTTAGAATATCATGCATATTTTTTTTAATATAGATTTAATATAGTTTTTTTTTCTATTTTCTTTATAGAATAATATAGTATTTTAAATAGTAATTTTCTATGCTATTTTTCTTATGCATTTCTTTTAATATTTTTTTAGAATATTTTTCTAAGTAGAATTTAATTGTTAATTTTAGGAGTAGACTTTTATTTCCATTTTTCTCCTATTTTCTCTCCTATTTTCTTTTCTATCCGATTTTATTATCGATTTTATTTTTTGGCTAGCCGCGTGGCACGATTCAATTGGAGAATGATTATTGATATCCTTTCTCTATCTTGTCTTTGACACGGACATCAATATGCTAACTCTGAGAGTTCGATTTCTCGTATAAGTCGAACCATGACGGTTTAAGCGTTACATTGGTCTTGATTCGAGCGTCATCATCAAGGATCTAGAGAGGAGAAGATTGGAATGGAGCTTGCGCGCATGTCAGGAGCCAACAGGAGCTGCTTCGTTCAACATCATCTCATTCAAGTCTTCAGGCAACCGTCGAGTGTTGTAAGTTGTTTCATTATATACGTAGGAAATGACAGTTGAGGAGTTTCTTCTCAATCGGCTAGGATGTCTAGTGTGGTACCCTTTGGGTGACATACGACGCATTCGCTCCTTCGTATTAGGTTTGTGCGTGTGCATCCCAAGTTTCTTCCTGTTTAGACGTAAGCCTGTTTCCTCGTTGTTCTCGCCCCCTGGCGATCGAAACCCTTTTTTCTCTCGCGTGCAGGCGATTGAGACCCTTTCTCTTGCCCCTGTGCAATTGAGATCCGTTTTCCCGCCGAACTACGTTTGCTCTGATCTCTCGTGCCAGACGAGAGTACGTAGGCATAAGATGTGATATCCTAGCGAGCTACCTTTGTCCCTTACCCCTGTTTTGCTGTAGTTAGCTGAACTACAGCTGCTCTGATTTCTCGTATCAGACGAGAATATGTAGGCATAGGATGCGATATCCTAGCGAGCACACTAACAACTAATTTCTCTGTTCTCTCGCTGTCGTGCGATCGAGACTTTCCCGCTGACGACTGATGTTCCCTTTCTCTTGCCCGTGTGCAATCGAGACCAGACTGTAGTTCTAGTACCCGTAGGTTCCCATACCTTTCAAACCCGACATACTACGTCTGTTCTACCGTAAACAAGTAACGCCTAAGTCTCCGTTGAGCGAGCAACAAACACCTAATTGCTAGAATGCGCACGCTAGTATCGTCAATCCTTTCTCTCACTCCTGTGTGATCGAGAACACCCTGTCTAGCCGTAGTTAGCCTGAACTACGACATGCTCTGATTTCTCGCATCAGACGAGAATACGTAGGCACAAGACGCGACGTCTTGGTGAGCAACCTTTCCCCGTAGTTTCCCGAACTACGATGACTCTGACTTTCCCATTGCACAAGGGAATACGTAGGCATAGAGTGTGATGCTCTATCGAGTCAGTTTCTTTCTGTTTAGCTTTAGCAGCCGTAGATAAATTGTTTTTTCACCCATATACAAACCAACAAGCGTGGATCCCGTCGAGTACGACTGACGTGAGGGGTGCTAATACCTTCCCCTTGCGTAACCGACTCCCGAATCCAGACAATGGTTGCGATGACCTTGTCTTATACCCTTTCGTCAGGTTTTTCCCGATCGTTTCCTTTCCCACTCTGAGGGATAAATAACGAAAGGTGGCGACTCTTCTGTCATAACCGGCGCCGATTTTCGCAGTAGTGACAGCTGGCGACTCTGCTGGGGACTCCAACGGTTCTCTATGCGAGTCAATCCTAGCGCTTGTTTTCCCGTCTGGGGTTTTGTATGTATTTATCTTTCTGTCTTTACTTTCAATACTATATATTATTGTTATTGTGCTGTGGGTAGAGGGTTAGTTTGAGAGATAAGCCGGACCTGGGCTTGAGTGCACATAAACTTAAAAATAGAGAGTAGTGGTTAGCCTGCTTGCTTTGCTCGCACCAGCTAGCTACAAAATTTACACTTAGACGAGATTATCTTTGATGGCATCTTGCTTGGCCCTTTGGGCTCGACAGGTTGTTGGATTTAAGGGTTGTCGACTCTGGGAACCTATCATTTGGGATTCGGCTAAGTGAGACCTCTCCAAGGGATGATGATGCCACACCTTCTGGGTATCGTATCATCGCTCTTGAAAGTTTGTGACGCTGATGACCGCATAGGATGCCGTACCTCGTCTACGAGTTAAGTACATACCTGTGAGAGGGTAGGTGGGTCTTTTTGCAGGAAAACTTTGGCCTCAAAACACCTGGTTTGTCTCTGTCAGTGAGAATTGGTTACAAGGGTCCTTTGGAGTGGTTGGTTTGGTTTGAAGCGAAGCTCTGGTTATTCTCGAGCTACAGTACAACAAACTTCTCAAGCTACAGCAGTGATCTTGATCCCTTGTGTGTGCATTTTGCATTTCTGTTTGCATTTGCATTTCATTTTGCATATTCATCCTCAGCCGGAACAGGGAGCTTACCCGTTTTTGTCCGCTTTGTCAGTTGATTTCCCGACATTCGCATTGGACGTGAGTTAGCTTTTGGGAAAGGATCATGGCTTCAGAAGAGCAGAACTTGGTTGTTACTCGGGCAAAGTTTGAATTGTTGAAGAACCAGTTGGGTCAGTTCATGGAAGCCATAACAGCTATGAGTAGAGGAGAAGCTAACATTCAGAGAACTCCGGCGAACAATGTTGCTCAGCCTGTGCCAACCCCTGTCAGAGGTCCATTGTCTCTCAATGACACAGAGTATCAGAGTTTCACTTTCTCTACGCCAGTTTCTCCAAGGATTGTTCCACCTCCAAGAGTTGTTCCGCAGGTTAATGTTCAGGACCCAAGGACTGTTGAGTATATGAGAAGACTTCAAACGTTGGAAGATCAGATCGCTGCCCTGATGAGTAAGACTACTCTCAACTTGAATGCTGCGAGCATGTGTTTGGTGCCAGGCCTTGTGCTGCCTCCGAAGTTCAAGACACCCAATTTTGAGAAATACAAAGGGAATAGCTGTCCGAAGCTACATTTGGCTATGTTCTGCAGAAGGATGACTTCACATGTCACCAATGACAAGCTCATGATTCACTGTTTCCAAGATAGTTTTATCGGAGCATCTTTGGATTGGTACATGCAGTTGGAGAGTGATAGTATCGAATCAGGTTGGATTTAGCTAATGCCTTCGTGAAGCAGTACAACTACAACCTGGATATGGCTCCTAGTCGCGTGCATTTGCAAGAGTTATCTCGGGCGGATAATGAATCCTTTAGAGGGTATATGCAGAGATGGAGAGAATTGGCTGCCAGTGTTCAACCACCGCTTATGGAGAGAGAAATGGTTGACCTCTTCTTGGGTACTCTGAAAGGCCGTTATTATAACATAATGTTCAGCTGTACAAGCTTTGTGGGCTTGATAAGAATAGGAGAGCTTGTTGAGAGAGGACTCAAGAATGGAAAGATTCGAGATACTCCTTATATCCCAGTTGATAAGAATGGATCAGTTGTCATACCTCAAGAGGAGTGGGAAGGAGGAAGTGATGTTGTCTCAGAATCCCTAGTATCTCAAGCTCAGTTTTCAGACGCTTCAAGTGTTCAAAGTCAACATTCATATTATCGTCAGCCGCGTCAGCACGCCCGACAAAGACCAAGGAAGCCTGAAAGGCAGTTTACTCAGCTACCAGTGTCGTACAGCCAGTTGTTGCCAGATTTGGTCGAAAGTGGATTGATAGTGCCGAAAGAGACTAATTCAATGATCTCACCGTATCCTCCAGGTTTTGATGCCAGCGCTCGCTGTGAGTACCATGTTGGGACACAGGGGCATTCGACAGATGATTGTAAGGTGCTTAGGAGTCAAGTTCAGAATCTGTTAGACTGTAACAAGATCTTCATCACACCTCAGGGTTTTGTTCAGATTATTGATTCTCCTTCATCCAGTTGTATGGGTTCGTCAGTTAATGTCATGGAAGACTCCACCGAAAGTGTGTGTTTGGAAGAATGTCAAACTGAGAGCTCAGTTGAATATGGAGGAAGTTGCTAGAGGTTTCTGTGTCGGGTGTCGCATCTATTTTCTCTGCTGACCTTTTTAGCTTTTGTGCATTGTTGATTGCTGACCATCACCAGGATTATTGGCTGAGGTCATTGTATTCGTACTCATGTGTGCTTATATGTTGATTTTGATGGTTTTGCATATTTGTGTGAGGTGTTTATCTCTGTGCTTATAGTTTGGGTTTATCCTTATCTTGTTGTGAATATGTGTTTGCTTTCCGCATTGCATTCTCACATAACAGGTACCTCAGAACCGCGGGTCTTATTTCCTGTTCTTCACTAGTTTGTTGCAGGAATTCTCTCAGAGTTATGGAACAGAATCAGGATGAATTGATTGAGGTTCAAAGCCAGCTAGGGAAGATGATGAGAGACATACAAGAGATGCGTCTAGATCAGAAGACGCTCAAAGAGGAAAATAATCAGCTGAAGACCCAAGTGGGCTTGATTATGAAAGTGTTAAAGAGTGTGCTTAGGAAGGAGAGTGATCAGCTACCTGAAGCCGCAACAAAGAAGCTTGTTCCACTTGTCCCTGTGGAACTTGTACCTATGGATCCTATGCCAAAGGTTGATAAATCTCAGATGTCTCGTGGACGACGAGGACCTTCGTATTTTGCTCTCCAGTGCATTGCTGATCGGGAAAATCAGGTGCCTAAGAGAGGCAGAGTTTATGACCAGATTCATATGACATACACTCAGGCGTTGCAAGTTTTGCTTCAATTTCAATTGGTCAAACTTCAGACTTTGGATCCACCTAAGGGTAGCCTACCAGCATGTTTTGACGTGAACGCTCATTGCGACTTCCACTCTGGAGCACCGGGGCATAGCCTTGAGAATTGTCATGCTTTTAAGCACAAGGTTCAAGACCTGATTGACTCAAAAGCTATTGAATTTACACCGAGCAGCGTAATGGTACCTAATGGTCCTATTCCAGCTGCTGCCATGATGATGGATGTTTCCGAAGCTGCAGTAGATCAGGAGTATATCCTGGACTCAATGGTGTCAGAATCCCCTTGTCCTCATTTGTTTCCTGTGCCTAGACCAAGCCTGAGGATGAAAGCGCCTGAACAAAAGGAGTCCCTGTTAATTCAGACTCAACCGCCAAGTGGTTCAACTGTTCAAGGTCAATAGTCGGTCCAATCTTTGCAACAGACATCAGCTCCTCTCCAGGATCAGCAGCCTTCTCGTTATCGATCAAACCTGCGTGCTAGGCAAAACCCTATGAAGTCAGAGAGGCAGTTCACCCGGTTGCCGTTTTGAGCGGAATGGTTTCAATAAACAACTTTGAAGATGGCTGGTTCAACAGCGAATCAGATGTGAAAGCCCGGTTCTCGGAAGCTGGCATTTTCCTTTGTTTTATCTTGTCATTGCTTGTAGTTTCTTTCCTGTTTAAATTGCAATCTTGTTTGTAAAACTTGTTGTTTCCATTCAATTGATGATAATGAAATGAGTATGCATGTTTTGATTAAATCCATTGGTGTTCACTAATTGATTTTTACAGATATCCAACGCTTGGTTAAGCGGAATCCGGGGAGGATGACGGAAATGAACAACATGCAAGCTTCCGATATTGTATGCTTTTGAAATAAAACCCGTTGATGATGTATAGGCATTGCTTCAAATCCCTAAACACCGGAGTTATAAGGAAGATAATCCCTTGTCAACCCCTTTGAGCCTGGTAGTAGGAGTTTTTTCTGAAAATGAAAAACCCTTAATCTTAACCTGGGGCAGGGTAGGTGTTAGCTATTTTTGACCGAGCGTCCCAAGTGCAAAAGGAGTGTCCGTTCGAGGATCAATTACACCTGTATAGGTCGTGCCTAAAAAAACACAATGGTTAAACGTCAGGGGTGAGACAGTCATATTACTCTCCAAAGAGTCAGACAACCAGTGTCGCACGACTTGTTCAAAAAAACAAAAAAATCAAAAGCCCGCTAAGTCGAAACTTCAAAACAAGTGGCTTAGGCAAAAATTAGGGCATCCCGCTGGACTTAAGAATCAAAAGAAGCTCCAAAGAGTCAGTCTAGGCAAAATTTAGGGAAAGGAAAAAAAGAAAAAAGATAAAAGGATTACAAAAGAAAATCCACCAACGAGAATCAGAGTCGTGTGACCCAAGATGTCCAAAGACGAAGAGCGAGTGACTGTCACTCCAAAAACTCATAGTTTCTCGAACTATCACTCCTATCTTTCAATATCTGAGAGGTGAACGCTAAGGTCGAATTAGCTGAACATAGGATCGGAGAACATCAAGAAGAATGGGTGGGTTAAAATAAACTTTGAGCCTTTATCCTTTTCTTTCAAAACTGTGAAACTGACCATGTTACAACCTTCAAAAGTCCTAATTGAAGCAGGTTTGTTTCGAAGGCATACTTTGGTAAAGATCGCGTCGAAACTGACTCCTAAAAAGGTTCTTCTTACCATGTTGGTACTGATGTTGATATTCTGATAGATGATTTGTGCATTATATCCCCTAAACTATTTTTATTTTTTCCAGTGAACAGATTGGATGTCAAAACTGTCATATGCGTTGCATTAATATATCTTTTATGCAGAACAACTTGTTTTACTTTCGAGTAAGTGCTTGACAGCAGGAAAGTTTCCTACAATGGAAAGTCCGATCATGATAGAATGCAGAACCCCCGAATGCTCCGTAAGCCGGGTCAAGCTATATCAAGTGACCCCAGTGAGGTCAACCATCCAAAGCCAGTTATTCTGGGGCAATCCGGTCGAGATTCGATATATCTCTCGTAGTCAGAGGCACTACTCCGAATCAGCCAATCAGGGGCAAAGTCATTACATACTGGGGAAGGCCACCCTAAGAGCGCAGAAGTTATTCCATATCCGAGGGGCAATTGATCCGAAGCATCTCTCTGAAGTTCAGAATGCTGGGGCAGTTCATATCAGACCATCAGGGTACAAATTTTCAGATTTCCTTTTGTGGACTATCCCCATAGAGGTCCCACAGGCTGGGGCATATCAGAAGCGAGGGAATTGTTCTTCTCCATGTCATCAGAGTTACTCAGAGCTACTCGAGCAGATTCAGCCGATTTTCAAGTGTGAGACGAATGTCGGGAAGTCGTATTATCCTTTGACCTTTCAATCAGAAACTGTGAATTCAGACATGATGTTTTCCAGCATCAGTCGTACCTGACCCATCACGGATAGCCCAAGAGCCCAATCCTTATTGGCAATTTTTAGGAAGCCCAATTCTTATTGGCGAGCCATTCCTAAAGCCCAATCCATATTGGCAATCACTGTGAGGCCCATCTGTGTTGACACATCAATTTCAAAATCCAATCTTCATTGGTATACAGGGAGACTCCGTCTGTTTTTCCCAGCAAAAGTCCAATCTTCATTGGCACGTGTAAGCTATCCCTGACAGAAGTCCAATCATACTTGGCACGTTCGGTTATCCCCAACAGAGTTGGCTTCACCTTTCCAGCATTTATTTTTCTGGAATAATTCTGTGATACCTGGTCATCCTCAAATCCGTAGCATTTCCATCCTATATGGAGCATTATGCCATAGAAAAATTCAAACATACGTATATGCATACGAAGCATAAGTCAGTTTCTATCAGCCTTCCGTGGCAACATGAAGTACTCTGTAATCAGTTCAGGGGCATTTATTCAGCAGATTTGATCAGACAACTCTTTGGTATTTGATTCTCAGATTATACGACGATTATGCTTTATCTATCAATCATCTGATAAAGACAGACTGTTCTTCCCGTCAATTCCTATTGACGATGTATTTCCCCCCAGCAGGAATTTTTCTCCGTCTATCTTTAGACGTCATGAGTTCGGGTATGGATTTCTCTGTCTATCTTTAGACGTCGTGAGTTTCAGCAAGAATTTTCTCCGTCTATCTTTAGACGTCGTGAGTTTGGGTATAGTTTTCTTTCCGTCTATCTGTAGGCGATGTGAAGCTTCAAAGTTGTTTCTCCGTCTATCATTAGACGTCGTGAGTTTGGGTATGGTTTTCTTTCCGTCTATCTTTAGGCGATGTGAAGTTTCAAAGATGTTTCTCCGTCTATCATTAGACGCCGTGAATTTGGGTATGGTTTTCTTTCCGTCTATCTTTAGGCGATGTGAAGTTTCAAAGATGTTTCTCCGTCTATCATTAGACGTCGTGAGTTTGGATATGGTTTTCTCCATCTATCTCTAGACGTTGTGACTTTGAGCAGGTGATTTTTCAGCAGGTTTCTTACCATCAGTTCATATTGACGATGTGTCTCCCCAGCGAGTTTTCTCCGTCTATCATTAGACGTCGTGAGCTTGGATATAGTTTTCTCCGTCTATCTTTAGACGTTGAGAGGTTTCAAGGCGATCTTTCAGATATTGGCTTTCTTTCTGTTTATCGGATGAGATGACATTTCAAAAGGGGTTTTTCTGACCGTCAGTCCTTATTGACGTCGAGGCTCTTTGAAGAATGTTTGGTTTTCCTAGTTGTTGATCCTTATCGACGACATGGCTCTTTGAAGGTGGTTTTTCTTCCTGTCGGTTCTTACTGATGGTGTCGTCCCTTTGAAGATATTGTTCTTTCCATCAATTCCTGTAGACGAAAGGATTCTGAAATTTGATGGGTGGTGTTGAAGTTCATATACGAGTTTCCTTCCGCTAGTTCTCACTGTCGATGTGGTTCTTCGGACAAGTGTTTCTCCCTGTCTATCTTTAGACAACGTGATAAGATTATGTGCATGTTGATCTAGCCTTCAGGATGGTTTTCTCCGTCTATCTTTAGACGTCATGAGTATTGGATTTTGTTTCCTTCGGGATGGTGTCTTTCCGTCTATCATTGGACGATGTGATTGTATTTCTCTTTCCGTCTATCACTAGACGATGTGATTGTATTTCTCGTCCTGTCTATCATTAAACGATGTGAGAGGATCAAGTGCATGTTGATCCAACCTTCGAGTTTGTTATCTGTGGCGTCACGCAGGTAACTGGTGATAAAGTCGAGTTCGTTATTAGATATTTGATCAGTTTGTTGTCGTAACAACTTGATTCGGTTTTCTGGATATTTCCCCCAAGCAGTTTTCGCAGTTTATTTCTGCGGTTGGAAAATTTCCGGGTTTCTTTTGTATTCAACCGACTTTTACCTTGATCGTCTGAAGGTTGTTCGCTCTTCACCCAGTCAGGTCCAAGCCGCTTGAATAGGGGCAACTGTTGCACCCCAAAATTTGCCCAACCTTTTTCTTTAACTGGTGTATGTTTCATTGCATTATCATTTGCATATCATAACATCATTCATCCAACAGGGGATCAAGTGTGTTTTTGTCAAGAGAAGCCTAGCAAGAGGTCTTAGCCAAGCTTGAGAAGTCATCCAAGTCATCAGGAGGTGGTTTGAGGCCTTAAGAGGTTTGAATGCCTCCATGTGGAGTTTCTCCTAACTTGAGGATCAAATGAAGACCATCAGTGAGATGTGAAGCATGGATTGTGAATGGAAGATGTGTAAAGATCTCATGGAGTGCCTAGAGGGCCATGTTGGAGCTTAATCAAGTCATTGATTCAAGTGCAAGAGCCACAGTTGAGGTGCAAGCAATTAGGGTTTCATCTGGGTCAATCCTAGGTCAACTGTGCAATTGAAGAAGTTTAAAGCCTACTTTTAGGTCATGGAGTTCATGGAATGATATGTTAAGACATTTGTGGTGTTGTGCCAAGATCAAGTCAAGAAGAATCAAGAGTGGGAGAAGTTGCTAAGTCAGGGTTCCTAGGGTAAAATCCCCTACTTAGTGTCAAACTTCCAAGCCATGTAAGTCACGATACAAGTCTCATATGACTTTTGCCTACACATTAATGTTGTAGAGGATGCGCTTAGCTTTAATTTGAGTACTATAAGTCCTCCATTAGATTTATAGAACTCAAGTTATGGTCCAGACAAGTTACAGGTCCTCAGATGCCTCTGAAATTTGTCTGTGAAAATCATCTGACTTCAAAGCTATTTTTGACCTAGAAGGAGGTTTCACCTGAACTTTTGGTCAACATGGAAGTTGTTCCTCATGATCTTAGCTTTCTAAATTGTACTAGAAGTCTTCCATATGATTTGTAGAACTCAAGTTATTAGGTTTACAAGTCAGGGGTATTTTGGGAAAGTGAGATTATAGGTCATTTTCAATCATAGGTCAAAATCTCCAACTTGCACTCTTCAAATGGAGATTTGTTCAACATGGAACTTGCTAAAAACATGATTTTAAGTGCAAATAAGTGATCATTTGGGAATGGTTTGGCTTGTAGCAAAAAGTCACTTAAAATGGCCTAAAAAGGGAATTTTTCAAATGGATTAAGGAGGGAAAATTGACTTTTTGAGTTAGAGGACCAAAACATGTCATGTGAGTACATTTTTTGAGTGGAAAAATTATTCTAAACACAATGGCAATACCAGAATTTTCATTTGAGGTTTATTTCACGGAGTTTCAATTGATTACTTCATAAATAAGTTACACATCCAAGATTGCTCATGTGATACAATTAAGCTCTCCTCTTGATTCAATTACACTCAAGGTGTATAATGCAAGCTATCTGAAGCTTCTAGAGGAAGAATGAAAGCCAAATTCATGTACACCATTTTTGCACTTTGTGAAGAAACTTGAAAATTTGGATATCATAATTTGGGCTTCTTTTGGACCTTCAAAGCCCACAAATCATTTCTATATATTGCCATGAGTGATTTTTGAACAAGGTTGGTGATGGAATGAGCTTGGAAAGGTAAGAAACACATTGAAAAAGTTAGTTACAAGCCAAAATCGAATTTCAATTTGGAGGTCATTTCTGGAGCAATTAAGCATTGAAGAAGCTTCTACCATCATCAAGGAAAGAATCTACAAGAGCTTGGATCAAAATTCGCACCATAACCACTCCCATTTGAAGCTCCAAGTCCGGTATGTAAACTTCAACTTTCCTATGGATTTAGGATGATTTAGATCAATTTGAACATGCAGTTAGGATAGTCTTGGACCATAGATGGAATTAGGATCAAGAAAATGCAGTTTAGAGACACTTTAGAAATTGGCACCATAGGTTGTAGTTCGAATTTCTCCTTGGATAATGGACGAAAATGGAAAAGAATTAGATGCTGTTGATGTAGGAAGTGAGAGGAAGAGGTTTGTGCTTTTTATTTTGGATTTTGTGAAGATGGAATTTCTTGAGTAATTCTTGAGTGATTACCATTTCTGGATTTTAATGGAGGAAAGCATGAACAAATGTGATATTATTAATCCTTGCGAAAAATGCTATGAAATTGGTTCAAGAATCGTTCAATTCCGTTGAGTATTGAGAGAGATGGGCTTGAAGGAAGCTTGCCAGAAAATCCTTACGGTTACCGCCGGTACTGTTGCTGCATTTTTTCACCGTGAATTTTCAAATGGAGAAGAAAGAGAAGAGCCGTCCGATCGCGTGAGGGAAGGAGACTTGGTACGTGCATCTAACAGCTACAGACGCGCCACACATGCACTGCCACATCAGCGCCACCTCATTTAATGAATTCCGAGTGGGCTTAAGTCAGCATGATATTCGCACCCCACACGTACAAGCCCATCCAGATATTGCCTTGGAATCTTACTGATTGCACCACCCCTCCCAAGTTCCATTATTTTCATTTCTTTTTATTTTTCTGTTTTATTGTCTGTTTGCTTTTAATTGTTTAAAAATACTAAAACTAATCAAAAAATTATGAAATTTTTTTCTGTAGTTCCTGAATGTCTTAAGAAATTTTAGGCGTTGATTTTACAGTTTTAGGATTTAATCTGAATTAATTACATTTTTTCTTTTGTGCTAACATCCATTATTTTGCATATTTGACCATCTGTTTTGTAGAATTTTGTTCTTCCAATTGGTGATGAATTTGGATTTGATTTTTTAGTATATTTTAGGGTAGATATTCATGTTCACTTAGGATTTTTATTAGAATTTTAGAACAATTTAGGTTCTGTTTTAGGTGTTGAGATTAGAGCCCTCCCAAACTTGTGGATTACCTTGATACATTTCAATCTAGAATTATTTAGGTGACTTAGATGTTGAATTAGGCTTTAATATTTTAAACCTAGGTTTTTCAAACATTCATGTTCCCATAGGAATTTTATTAGAATTTTACAACTTTTTTTTCTGTTTTATTTGAATTTTGCAAATTGCTTGTGCTTTTGGTGTTCTATCTTGTGTGCCTTTGCTTGTTTGGCTTGGTTGGTGACTTTGGAGCTTGATTGGCTTGGAATCCTTTTTGGGAGGTCTTATGGACTTGATATAGATGCTATGACTTGAAGATTGAAGCTTGGAGTTGAAGTTTCCTTTTCCTTTAGGGGTTGTTTTAGGAGCTTAGGAAATTAGGGTTTTAGGAAGAGCCATTAGAGCTAGTTTTGATTTCTTCATTAAACATAGAATGCATTGTGTGCTTCTATTCCATCCAATGACATGAAATCCTCCTAGGGAAACTCTATCTCTCCTTTGGAGGGATGTGTGGTATGCCCATAGTTGAGTATAACTTTGAGGATATCTTTCCATTTCAATGTTGGTACTTGATGATTTCCTTTGGTTTTCATTAAGTTTTCAACATTTCAACCTTGATCTTAGTGATTATTCCTCTGCTTGGAGTGTGCTTGCTAGAGCTTGAAGATGAAGTTTGATGAAGCTTGAAGATAGGAGCTAGCTTGAAGATGAAGTCTTGCTGTCAGCTTTGCTGTCTTTTCAACTGGGCTGTTCAGAGCTTGCTGTTGCTGTCTGCTGTAGGAGTTTGTTGTTGCTGTTTGGGTTGCCTCCTCTGTATCTTTTGTCTTTCTCTGTATTTTCTGTTTGCTTGTGTTGATTACCTATAGGTTTGAGGTGGAGTTTGTCTCCTCTTGCCTGTTGTTTTCTCCCTTGCTTCGCTGGTACTGTTGCACAGCATGCATTTTACTGTTTACTGTTTACTGCTTGCTTTCTTTTGCTGTTTCCCTAGGATCTCTGATTTCCTCTGTGCAAGAGGGAATTATGACAAACATTAGGTTTTGACCCATGCATGATAACTGTAGGTAGATTCCCTTTCAACCATAGTTTTAGGGTGTCTTTCTTTTCTCATCTCAAAACAATTCAAAAACACAGTAATAAGGTTAATTGAAGTCGTACGTTACGAGCCTTAAGCTATCTGGGAAAAGGTTGGTGGAGGGTCTCTCTTCAGTAATCTGGATGTTAGTGTGGTACCCTTTGGGTGACATACGAAGCATTCACTCCTGGGTCATAGTCTCTAGTGCGACTGAGATTGCAAACATCCTAAAAAACAGTTCTTTCGTAAAAAATTCAAACTCTGTTTTTGTCCTCTTGGACCTTTAATCAGGAAAACCTTTCTTAAGGAGATAAAAAACTGTCAGACAAACTTGTGCCTTCCGTAGCCCGAACTACGTTTGCTCTGATCTTTCATGCCGTATGAAAGTACGTAGGCACGAGATGCGACATCTCGGCGAGCAACCTTCTCCCCTTAACCCATAGTTAGGCGAACTACGTTGACTCTGATTTCTCGTTCCAGACGGGAATACGTAGGCATAAAGTGCGATACTTTTCCGAGTCATTTTATTTTCTTTTAACCCAGACCTTTAGAGTAGATAGAATAACACACCCTTAGATAGAAAACAAGCGTGGATCCCGTCGAGTACGACGGACGTGAGGGGTGCTAATACCTTCCCCTTGCGTAACCGACTCCCGAATCCAGGATTGGGTTACGATGACCATTCCTTTCCCTCTTTGCGTTAGGTTTATTCTGAGCGTTTCCTTTCCCTCTTGTGGGATAAATAACGCACGGTGGCGACTCTTCTGTCATAGCAGGCGCCGATTTTCGCAATAGCGACAACGATATCTTGAAACAAAATATAAATGGTTTTTTTATAGACAAGAAACGCACAATGGTTTGGGTTAACAAAGAAAACAAGGCAAAACAACAAGGATTGACTATAAACTGCTATTCTTTCCTTTCTCTATCAAACAAGAGTACAAGAATAACAAATAACCTCTCTCTCTTGAACTTTGATTTTATCTTCCTATTTTTTCTTATACAAGATGAGAGACTAACATGCTAATTATAAATGAAAATAGCACACTAACCTAATGGATTTTTTAACAATTACCCATTATAAGTTAACTTAGAGTACAAGTTAACTTAAACAATTAAGCTTACAAGCAAAACTCAATTTAACATGCTAACAAACCTAAAAATATTGACTAATGCATGTTAGAACAAACTTTGAGCACAACATACATTACTCCGACAACATACTAGAGATCCAATATCTCACATAAATATTATGTTTATTTTACAATTTTTTTATTGTATCCTATATATATCTAAAAAAAATAATGATTGCACCCTATTTATCTTCATGCGAAATTTTAAAAATATTTTTAATTTTTAAAAATATATTTTCGAACGCACCTTAATATACACATTTCATTTAATTTTAAATAGACTTCAATGTTAAAAAATATATGGCTTAATTGCAACTTTAATTTTCATATTGTGTGTTTCTTTAAATTTTGATTCTCCTATTTTAAAAATCATGTTTTTAGTCTCTTTTTTTTTTTAATTTTAATCCCCGGACCAATTTGGTAATATTTTTTGATGATGTGTCAATATAAAATCACAATTAATTTTTTCAGCTCATTATTAATTAAATTTCTAATGTCAATTCTTTTAAAAGTATTTCATTAATTAATAATAATAATAATATATAATTATAATAATCTTTTCCAAAACGTGTTCTTATTGTTTTCAGAAAACATGTTCTTCCCCAAAGAACTCCAAGCTTATCTCTCATCTTCTACTCATTCTCTTCTTCTTTACCAATAAAATAAACAGAAAATTACTTTTAATATTTTAAATCATTTAAATTAATTCTTATTTTCAATTTTAATTATTATTATGAATTAACCATGAATCTTGATTCACTTCAAAAGCTGTGAACATTAGCTTTTAATTAAACATGGAGTTACAGAGTTATTTTTGTAATGTATATCTAAGAGCTAGGCATGTACAAGAGTAAAATGTTAAAGCTTGCATACCCCACCAAAACATAAACAACAATCCTCTTTTTTTTAACACCCACATTTTGAGACCTAATCCTATTAACGACCACCATTCCATTAACATCTTTCAAAATATACAAAGGAAACCCAGACAAAGACTCAAAAATCACAACGTTAAATTTGTCTTGTTTCAAACTCAATTACAAATCATGTTTAAAAGCTCCATAGACGGAACAAAAACAATAAAAACAAGATCTTGAGGTAACATTTCAATCATCATTTCACCAAACTTACCCAAGTTAAAATATTGCAAATAAACTTTTCTAGATTTAGTAATTGGGTAAAACCCCATTTTCTGATGACTCTTGTTTTGAAGTGAACCCAGATTTAGGATTTCAACATGGGATTAGAGATTGAAGGCAATTGATATATAACTTTGAATTTAATTCATAATAATAATTAAAATTAAAAATAAGAATTAATTCTGAAGAAGAGAATGAGTACAAGATAGGGTATGGTTCTTTATTTTGGGAAGAACAATTTTCTGAGAAGAACAAGAAACATTTTGGGAAAGATTATTATAATTATATATTATTATTGATTATTAATTAATGAAATATTTTTAAAATAATTAACATTAAAAATTTAATAAATAATGAGTTGGATAAGTTAGTTATAATTTTACATTAATATATCATCAAAATTAGTGCCATGTCATAAAACATTATTCTCAAATTGATTCGCGGACAAAAATTTAAAATAAAACTTAAAAAAGAAATTAAAATGTAATTTTTTAAATAAGAGATCAAAACTAAAAAAAAAAATATGAAGACTAAAGTTACAATTAAGCCAAAATATATTTATTCTAAAAATATATTTTCAAAAAAATTCAAAAAAAAAAAAAAAAAAAAAAAAATATATATATATATATATATATATATATATATATATATATATATATATATATATATATATATATATATATATATATATATATATTCAAAAACAATAATTTTAACTATCACTACCTTACCTGGATACCTTATGTGATGCTAGACATTAATAATAATAATAATAATAATAATAATAATAATAATAATAATAATAATAATAATTATTATTATTATTATTATTATTATTATAATAATTACTTCTTAATTTTTTATTATTTGTTATATTTAAAGATTTTAATATTATTTATTGAATTCAATATATTATTAATTATAAATTAATTAAAAATATTTTAAAGTATTTACAAAAAATAAATAAAAATTTAAAAAAATAATTAAATTTACTTTTTGTATTATATTAATATGTATAAAAAGTATAAAATAAATAATATGTAAAAATAAGCCGAAGGAATAATTAATAGATACAAATAAGATAGTGCTAGCATCCACATAAATTGTTATTTCTGGAAATATATTTTTGAATTATATTCGGAGATATATTTTCAGAATAAATGTATTTATAAAATTAGGATTTGACTCAAAAACGAATGAAATATGTGTATTTGGATGCAGCCGGTGATATATCTCTGAAATTTTTGGAAATTTTTGAAATTTTGTGTGGTGCCTAAACGACATATAGAATGCAATAAGAAATTCTCTATTTCATATGCAACACCAAAACTCGTTTATAAACGAGACATGCCCCTACTTTTCTAAATATTGATTTAGAGATGTGTATTTTTTGGAATAACTCCTATAATTATTTAGTTAATTTAATGATTTTTTAAAATGGCAAAAAGATTAAAATACGTTAATAAAAAAGAGAACACTAGCACAAGATAGGCTAGGAAACAAAACACAACAAGAAGATCAAAGCCAAAATGACCCCACATAATACCATGCACCACTTTGGCCCTATAATGCAATACATCTACATTAGAAACATAATCCACCATAAAAGATAGAGGGATACAAAAAGAATAGAAGAAAAAACTGACCCTCCAAATCAAAGACATCTTCTGTCTACTGCTCTTTGTAGGACTGAGATTGACTAACTCGCAAGCATGAACGCACAATGTTGCCAACTAAAATTGTAGTATTGTGACTGAGCAATTGCAAAACCATTGAAAACCCACATAGCGCAATTCCTGCATCGCTCATACCTATTTGAGAGTTACTCTCAAACGGCACCAGAACCGAAAACGACCCACGCCTGAACTCGCACCATAGAATTCTAACAGGACAGGATTAAGCCGACTGCAGTCCAATCACACCACCAAAAAAAGGACCAGGACAAATTCTAAACATAGCACACCCTGGACCAAAAACCCATCAAAGAAAAAAACTGACACATGCCGGGACTGAAACTAACACGAACAGAAAACAGAAACAACACTTGAACCGACAAAATAGCTTGAAGACGACACTACAACGAATACAACAAACACCCGAGTGACGACGCCCACCTGATCAGAAGTGCAAAACGACAAGCTCAAAAAGTTAAATTTATGATTTTGTAATACATATGCAGGTGCTTAGCTCCACATGCTTGATGACAGTCCGTCATCGCATCTAATTAGTTGAAGAATCGGGGAGAAACGAGCAAAAGATGAGGCAAAATGGTGAAGAAAAACCCAAAAATGAGTGAAAAATAACAAAGTATGGAAGAATGAGACTGTAGCGGAAAAATATGATATTAAGGTATTTATTAACTTTACTCACAAAACAAGAGTCGACACCGCACTTTTATTTTATCCGAATGAAAGGGAAAAGAGCGAACAAAACCTAAAGAAGTTTAAAAACAAAAACTAATAAAAGCAGAGACGAAGCAAGAGGGTTGGTTACACAAAAGAAAGGTGTTAGAACTCAAAACATATATAGTACTCTATATGAACCTCTTTGAAAATCTAACGTTCGACTTAAAAGGTGTTGTTTGCAAAATATTGATGAGGTGAGAAGAGAAGTATTTTTTAATAATTTTGTGTTTGACTAGACTTTCTGAGTCTCGAGCCTACGTACCCAAAAAGTGAAATGGAGGATCAAAACCTCGTAGTTCATGGTAAAAATAACAAGAGAGATTTGTTTTGATTGATTTTAAATGAAAAGACAACTTGTCGTTTAAAGGAGAAAACTTCAATTAATCACCCACAAGTATGTGAAAGTGGACCTTTGCATCACCATAAGAAAGACTCCAACTTGGAAAAATCAACAAGTATGCCGCTAACTCTCT